>CM040243.1:60582651-60706944 GCA_022545495.1 Chrysanthemum lavandulifolium | reverse complement strand
TTTTCAACCAAAAGACTTGATCATTAAAGTACAATCTGATCTGTAACAATCCCAAACCTAACTAAAGGATTAAACATTTATTACATCTAAATATGATACTTACATCAACACGATGAAACGATGAATCCATTGGAAATAAACAAAAATCCTATCTACTCAATCGGTGACAATATATGTTGTTTTGTGTTTGTGTTTGTGTTTAAGTTTGAGAATGATAATCAGATTTGGATTGATAATCATGTATCGATTAATTCTTGTGTATGATCCGATGGTTATTGCCGATCGGGTTTCCAGGTACATTGGAAAAGAAAGAAGGAGGTACACGGTGAAAAGTAGTTTTGCACCTTTTTTTTTTTTTTTTTTTTTTTTTTTTTACTTTTTGTACTTTTTGCACGTGGATAAATGCAAGTCGAGTAAAAGTAGGTTGAGTAGCCGTCGGTTGCGCAAATTTGGTGGTTATTTGGGTAGATTAAAAAGTAAAAAGTGTACTTTCCTTATGACACGTGTCACATTTTTGGTGGAGCTGCGCAGTCGAGTGGCTGCGCATGACCATTTTGGAGATTGAAGGAAAATTTGACCACAAAGAGGACTACCAAAAAGATTTTGGCACTTTTTGGTACTTTTCTCTTTATTTAATACTTCAAAAAATCTGTAATCATGACACAAGTTAGAATACCCTTATTGACATTTATATATTATAAAATCGCAAAATCCTTTAAATAAAAAGAAAAAATTACACGTTTGGTCTCTATGGTTAGCCCAAACTAACAACTTTAGTCTCTAAGTCGTTTTTATTACACCAGCAGTATCTAATTTTGAAACTATGCACGCTTTTGGTCCCTATTTTGGATGGGCGTTAGTTAAGTCCGTTAAGTATTTTGCGCTGTTAGTCATTCATTAATAATTTTTGCACCATTAGTCCTTATTTTTTAAAATATAGTTTTCCCCAGTTAGTCCCTCCATTAATAATAGTTATCGCCCGTTTTTTTACGTTTTTGTCCGTTTTTATCCGTTTTCATCCGTTTTCCCCCGTTTTTTTTCGTTTTTCGTCCGTTTTTTACGTTTTTATCCCTTTTCGTCTGTTTTTATATGTTTTCGTCCGTTTTTTTTACGTTTTTGTCTGTTTTTATCCGTTTTTGTCAGTTTTTTATCCGTTTTCGACTGTTTTTTACGTCTTAATCCGTTTTCGTCCATTTTTTACGTTTTCGCCCATTTTTTTACGTTTTTGTCTGTTTTTATCTGTTTTTATCCGTTTTCGTTCGTTGTTTATTCGTTTTCGCCAGTTTTTTTTACGTTTTTGTCCGTTTTTTTTCCCGTTTTCGCCCGTTGTTTTACGTTTTTGTATGTTTTTTTCCTTTTGCGTTCGTTTTTTATCCGTTTTCGCCCATTGTTTTTGCGTTTTTGTCTGTTTTTATCCGTTTTCGTTCGTTTTTTAATCTTTTTCGCCAGTTCTTTTACGTTTTCATCCGTTTTTCTTTCGTTTTTGTACTATTTCAACATATTGAAAATTTTTTCCAAAAAGAAAAAAAATTTGGAAAAAAAATATTTCCAAAAAAAAAAATTTGAAAAAAAAAAAAATCAAATTTCAAAAAAAAAATTTGAATAAAAAGTTTCAAAAAAAAATTTTGAAAAAAAAATTTCAAATATATTTTTTTTTAAAAGTCTTTAAAAAAAATATGTCCGTTTTTTTTTTCAATATTTTTTTTTCAATTTTTTTTTAAAAATTTTTTATTCAAATTTTTTTATTTTTTTTCGAAAATATTTTTTTCCCAATTTATTTTTTCAAAATTTTTTTGGAATTTTTTTTTTCAAATTTGTGAAAAAATTTCATTTTTTTTTGGTAATTTTTTGTAAAAAAAAACTGGCGAAAACGAATAAACAACGAACGAAAACGGATAAAAACAGAAAAAAAACGAAAAAAATGGGCGAAAACGTAAAAAAACGGACGAAAACGGATTAAAACGTAAAAAACAGTCGAAAACGGATAAAAAAACTGACAAAAACGGATAAAACAGACAAAAACGGATAAAAACGGACAAAAACGTAAAAAAACGGACGAAAACATATAAAAACAGACGAAAAGGGATAAAAACGTAAAAAAACGAACGAAAAACGAAAAAAAAAACGGGGAAAACGGATAAAAACGAACGAAAACGGACAAAAACGTAAAAAAACGGGCGATAACTATTATTAACGGAGGGACTAACTGGGGAAAACTATATTTTAAAAAATAAGGACTAACGGTGCAAAAATTATTAACGAAGGACTAACAGCGCAAAATACTTAACGGACTTAACTAACGCCCATCCAAAATAGGGACCAAAAGCGTGCATAGTTTCAAAATTAGATACTGCTGGTGTAATAAAAACAACTTAGGAACTAAAGTTGTTATTTTGGGCAAACCATAGATACCAAACCTGTAATTTTTTCAAATAAAAAAGATAATTTTATGAAACATTATTTGTAGAAAGAGAAGTGATATATTCTTTTACTCTACTCTTTTTTCCTACTTATCTTCTCACTCACAAGATTCTAACAAGTGAAAGATAAATATGCACATAAATTAGGATGGTATAGCAAAACTTTTGTAAAATAATATAGAGTAAATTACATGGATGGTCCCTGTGGTATGTCAAAAGTAACAACTTTCGTCCCCGAAAGTTTGAAAGTTACACCGTAGTCCCTAAGTTGGTAAACAAATAACACCACCGATCCTTTGGTTTAACTGCTTAAGATAGATAATAAGTTTTTTTACTTTAGCTCTCCGGTTAAAGATCGCTGCATCGCCTATCCTTAATAATAATCTACTGCTTATAATTTAAAGTTTTCATATGTTTTTATCCGTTCGTCAATTTTTATACATTTTCGTCCGTTTCTTACGCTACCGCTTTCAAACATTATGATACGCTTTTGTCCTTTTTTACGCTTTCTCCGCTTTTCTTACATTCTCACGATTTTGTCCGCTTTTTACGCTTTCGCTTTCTTTCATTTCATACGCTTTTTAAAAGTTTTGCCCGCTTTCTTACATTTTATAGGTTTATTTTACGCTTTAACGCTTTCTTACATTTTCATACGCTTTTCGCTTTCGCTCTTTTCTTTTATTTTCTTACGCTTTTGTCATTTTACGTCACTTTTTACGTTTGTACGCGCTTTCTTAAAGTTTCATACGTTTTTGTCCATTTTTTTACGTGTTCACGCGCTTTCTTTCATTTCATACGTTATTGTCCATTGTTTTTTATGTTCACGCGCTTTCTTACACCTTCATACCGCCTTTCTTACATTTTCATACGCTCTTTGTCCGTTTTTTCCGTTTACGCCGCCTTTCTTTCATTTTCATACGCCTTTGTCCATTTTTACGCCGTCGCTTTCATTTTCACGCTTTGTTCGCCCGTATTCTTACATTTCCATCGCGTGTCTTTGTCCGTTTTTGCCGCGCTTTCTTACATTGTCATACGCTTTGACAATTTTTACGTTTCGCCCATTTTCTTTCATTCTCACATTTTTTCCGTTTAAGTTTTGCCCATTTTCTTATGTTTTATTCATTTTCGTCCAAATGAAAACGTAAGAAAACGATCGACTTAATGACGAAAACATATGATGAAAATGGATAAAACGCGAAGAAAACAGATAAAATGTGAGAATACTTATAAAACGGACAAAACGATAAAGTTGAATTAAAGCGTAAGAAAACGGATAAAATGGATAAAAGCGATAAAACGGAGGAAACCGGATAAAACCTGAGAAAACGTAAGAATACGATAAAAACATATAAAGATGGATAGAAACGTAATGAAACGATGGAAACGTAATAAAAACGTAAAAGAGATACAAAACGTATGAAAAGAAAGAAAATGGGCGATAATAAAAAGGGGACAAAACGTATGGAAATGTAAGAAATGGGCGAAACGTAAAAAACCGACAAAAACGAATGAAGTGTAAGAAAACGAGCGAACACGTAAACAATGGACAATAACGTATGAAATGAAAGAAAACATGCGAAACGTAAAAACGGACAAAAGCGTATGAAATTTTAAGAAAGCAAAGCTAAAACGTAATAAAAAGGACAAAAGCGTAAGAAAATGAAAGAAAACGCAGCGAAACGTAAAAGCGGATAAAAGCGTATGAAATGTAAGAAAGCAATGAAACGTAAAAAAAAACGTATAAAAATGTAAGAAAACGGGCGAAATTTAAAAAAAAAACGTATGAAAATGAAAGAAAACGGGCGAAAACGTAAGAAGCGGACAAAATCGTATGAGAATGTAAGAAAGCGGAGAAAGCGTAAAAAGGGACAAAACGTATCATAATGTTTGAAAGCAGGAAACGTAAGAAAACGGACGAAAATGTATAAAAATTGACGAAAACGGATAAAAACATATGAAAACTTTAAATTATAAGCGGTCGTTATTATTAGGATAGGCGATTAGCGATCTTTAACCAAAGGGGCTAACGTGTGAATTATAACTTACTTAACGCCCGTTAAACCAAAGGATCGGTGATGTTATTTGTTTACCAACTTAGGGACTACCGTGCACTTCAAACTTTCGAGGGCGAAAGTTGTTACTTTTGACATACCACATGGACCATCCATGTAATTTACTCAAAAATATAACAAGCAAAGACTTTATTGCCTAACGAAAACATATGTTGAAAATCAAATGAGCGGAATAACCTCGCTACGTAAGTTTAAACAAACACCGTTCAAATTTTAGGAAGTAATTTGTTTAAGATATCCATTACCTTATACTGTTTTGTGGGATAATGATAACTAATTAGTCTAATTTAATGCTAAACGTCCTATTGAAGATTCCATGTTCTTGGAGATTCGCCGATTGGGTAAAAGTTGTTATAAATCGTCCTCGTCCAACTTCGAAGTGAATCATAACAAAAACTATACGTTTAGGACCAATCATTCAAAGCGTAGATGATATCAATGATCTAAAAAATTCGCCATTAAAGTATCGTGGTGTTTCGTTGTTCGAAATTTTTACATTTAAGAATTTTTACTACAACATTTCTCAAATATTTTTATTTTCTTTCGAGAATATTGTAATTGCTGTGGAAAGATGTGTTTTGAATATTGAAGAACATGAAAATATATGATTACTTACAATTTTAGCATGTATTAGTTGCAAATTTAGGTATAATTGAGACTATTCCTGTAATTTTCTTCATCCTATTCAAGCCAAAACACACCTTTGATAAAACCAATAAAAACAAAAATTTCCTTCAATTTTTGCCTCTATTAGTTGCAAAGTTGAGTCTATTTTAGAGTATTTACATTATTTTAGCATCCAAAGTAGTTAAATTCAACAATCATACATAAATTAAAGTAGTCTACCACACCATAACTTTGTCCTAAAGTTCCACAAAAGGGATATGTTACTATAGACAGTAGATCAACTCACGAGCAACCAATTTCTTTAATCAAGAGAACCTACACTACTACATAAACCATTTTTTGAACGCTTTTCGATCTGGTTAAAGAAGAAACCGTACTCAAAATCCAAAAATAAAAAGTAATTTGACATGGTTCCTTAAAAGACCGCATAAAGATTCTATATAAAAGTGTGTCACGTGTGATTAATTAACACTTGAAAATCACATGTGATTAATCAAAGCTGTGAATTTCACTAAAATAAATAAATAAATAAATAAATAAAAATTTGAAATATATACAACAGTCTTATTATATAAAAATGATTTAATTATCGTCACGATATTATAATTCCGTTTAGTAAACGCTCAATGGCTTGTGAGATTTTTAAATATTAGAAAAAGAGATAAAATGAATATTGTTTAGTTTGATGAAAATATAAATGGTCAAATTTTGTTCATTTTGGTATTGAACGAATTTGTGATCTACGATGAATTTTTCTCTTTACTGTCTTCAAGTTTTGTACAATGTAAAATTATATTTAACACTTATTCTGTCAGTGTAGATGTAACTTAAATACTTTATTTTACCAAGTTTTTTTAAGATACCTTTTTACCAAGTTATTCCGTATATCATTAGGGGAACAAGTGAACAACAGTAAGAATGTTTCTAACTTTTTATACTTTACGCTAACACATTATCCCATAGGATTTCAAATCCATCTCCACACCCAAACAGCCCTAATTAATTGAGATTGAAGAAAACATGTTATAAATGTTGAACATATACTAGTTGCAAAACTATAATTTATAAGTTACTCCGTATTTCCTAACTTTTTCTTTTCGAACGGGTAATTTAACTATTCCACAACATCTACACTACAAATCACTGAAAGAGTGGGCAACGTATAAATACCCAGTCCATTCTGAAATACCATGCAGCCATTTCCTCTGTCTTGCAAACCCGAAACAAGTTCAAGGAAAGAGAAATGTGGTATATTTACATACCGCACTCATCCGCTCACATGGTATGCCAACCAATATGTTAGACAGACACCAACCCTGGGGCATATGCATCACAAAATTAAGGACCTTCAAATCCTGAAAAGTAAGTACCAAATACTTCATCAAGAATCGTGATAAACCCCACCCACACTTTTATTGGGGTATTTCATATTCATTAAAGAACTACTGTAATATAAAAATACAGGAGAAAAGAACTAACCCCATTGGATGCAGTAGTCGTAACCCATACAACTGGCGCTCTTGCTCTAGGCTTCATTCCGTTGTATTTATCCTCCATGGGATCAAACCAATCACCTGCATGTAGATTTATTTAAAAATGGTATCAAATGATAGTGATACAAAGAGATTGATAAGAAGCAACCTTTAAAGTTTCTTAGTTTGGGTCAACCCTGAAAACACTTGTTTTTAGAATTACAAACATTGAATTGTTATAAACACAATCACACATTGAATTGTTGCAACAATAGTCTATTTTTTTCTACCAACATAACATTACCCGCTCCTCCCACTTAGTAGGAATCCTGGTTAGGTTTTATTATGACTGAAGATATACAGAACCCAAATCGACCCATTCACAAGTAAATGGGCCAAGATCATGTACTATCTGAATGTTTAAAAATATAGAAAAAGAAAAGCTGAGGTTAACCTGGATCGGTCA
Organism: Chrysanthemum lavandulifolium; assembly: GCA_022545495.1. Classification (NCBI taxonomy): domain Eukaryota; kingdom Viridiplantae; phylum Streptophyta; class Magnoliopsida; order Asterales; family Asteraceae; genus Chrysanthemum; species Chrysanthemum lavandulifolium. The sequence continues at coordinate 60,699,887 of CM040243.1, read as the reverse complement.
TTTGAATACGCTTTACCCTTTTTTTCTTACCTGCATTTGTGCAAGATCAATGATTAGATTCCAACAAAGAATAAACACTTGCCATCCCTTTTCAGTGTATTCAATATGATGGCAAGAAATATAGTTGTATTAAAATAATAATATTAGTTTTATATAAAATGAATTGCGAGGTCATAAGCATTGTGCAACTGGATCTCTTTTCAGATAAGTTTCTCAAAAATTTACCCATTAAATTGCCAATTGGAATGACTATAATACACCTATATTTACCAAAATGACCAAATGGGACCACATTATGACATATATAGGTTTAATAAGGAAATGGGAATGCTAATATACAACATCACACAATAGAGAGGTCATTCTATAGAAGTGTTGCATGTAGCAGCCAGCACAATACTATTATAGAAATGGGTTATTGATTCTCAGATCAAAAGCATGAGATATATACTCCAAATAATCACATCCACATACCACGTGGTGTACGATCCGTAAGAATGAAGTTGCACAATGATTTCCTACCGCCGTCCCACTCGAGTCTAACTTTTGTCTCATATACACCAAGGATCCCTTCTTCAATGGCCTCTATGGTCAGGTAGAAGTAATATTCAGTGCCTCTCATTTTTATATACAAGACTCCATGAATTTATAATCACGGAGGTTCTTGTGTTCTCCTTTCTTGACATGCTAACAACATAAATTTGTTTATAATTAGTAAAACGCCTAGAAATATATAGAGAAAGTAACTAAGTTGAAATTAGCGGATGAACCATAATGATAATAATACCTTCTCAATTGCTTCATTGAAGGCAGCAATTGCAAAGTTACCGATTAGACTGACAATGGGATTATCAATTTTAATTGGCATTTTTCTTTCTCAAAACCGTGAAGATAAATTGCACCAAGTCTGGGCAACCACGTGCATGAAATGTGTAAGTAAATATATAAATATATACATATATACACATACATCAAAGCGATTGCAATAAGGAAGAACTTTTGAAACTTAGACATACAATCTTTTTATCGAACTTTTGAAACTCCATCCAGATTTTCTTCTCTGTCCTACTCAATGGAACATCGTCGGTATTAGCGCATTCATCTAAGTGGATTCGTGAAAGGTGCACAACAATGATCTGTAAGGAAAAAAAACTTGCCAAGTTAATGTTCATGTGTAATTTACTCAAGTAAACATGCACGTGCAACACATTAAGAATTTGTATCTACACAATACGCTGAATCCTCTGATATTGGGCCTTAATTTCTACCAAATGATCCCACTAACTTATATTTTCTTATATTTCTATGATCGCCATTCACAAAAGAACAAGATACAATGATAGAAAAAGGCGAAATGAAATGGGGCAAACCTTTTAGTTAATTCAAATAAACAGATGATCAAAATTATCAAACCCATAATATACACAGAATCATACTGACCTGGCAACATGGTTATTATGTACTGTATTTGAGTAGTAGCAATAAAACTTCATCATATGTAGTAAAAAATAACACGAGCATACCAAACCATTAACAAATAAAAGTTACTAATCAACTTTGCTGACAAGTTATTTATTTATAACAAGCATGTACATTATGTATAAGATAAATGGCAAAATCAAAGATTAGAAATGCATACCACGGCCCTCCCGCAGGTGGTGGTCCTCTGGCAGGTCATCGCCCTCCAGCGGGAAAATGAAATCCAATTCCAGACTAGAGCTGCTTGAGCATTCGTAGGTATCGGCAGCTGCCGGGTCACTGAAAGAATTAATATGTAGCCATTGAGATTGTGATTTGATCCATAAGAAAAACGAGTAAGTGAAAGGTAGCCAAAATTTTCTTTAATGCTTGCCGCAGAAAAGATGACGAGCATCAGGGGAAAAGGTAAGCTCATATTTTCAGCAGATTTTTGTAATTTATCACTGAAACATATGTATCTCAAGAGATCCTAACTGTCTTTGAAATTTAATGAGAGTAACAAAAACTAGCATATATAAATTATAAAGGCATGAAACATACTATTTCCAGTTATGTGGCAGTGCGTTAAGGTTCTTCTAATTGTTCTGTATAAACCGTAATAGTGCCCTCATGAGACTCCAATTCCAAGATGGAATCCATGTCATTCTTGTTGGTGGTCTTAAATGATCCCTAAGAACCACTGCCTCCCTAATGAGATCAAATAGGTCTGGCGGAACTAGAAAATTTGATAAGGAGTCTGCCGCTCCTTGTATCAAAGCAAAAACATAGGCGTGAGTTGTTACTATTATTATTGACACACACACAAGAAAAGAAAAAGAAAAATGGAAATACATACCATGTCCCTCCTCAGTAAATTTTCTTTTTTTTGAACTAAGAGGTTGTGACTTCACACTTTGGTTGCTTCCAGATGTGCTGTCCGACTGAGCAATCCCATATGATGTAGCACAAGACATAACTAATAAAAAACTTTCATATGATGTAGCAAGCAAATAAATTTGTGAATACAGCCTTATGCTTAGAATGATAAAAGATTGAAACAAACAATAACATCCCAATTTATTAACTAAAAACATTCAAACAGTGAAAACTGGTTGATTTAACAAAGCCGCTAGAATGTTACATAAGTACCACCAATGAATACAGCCTTACATATCCTACGCTTTCATAGCTTATATGTTGCTGTTATTTAATGGTATTTGTATCTAGCCTTATATGCTGCTATCGCCGTATACCTACATAGTTTCTCTATCCCTTAACCAAGTCTCCTGATGGGTTTTATGTTTACATTCCACCACTCCCCATACTCCGCTCCGGCGAGATTGGTTATTCTTATTGTACTCGTGTTCCAGCTAATTAATAAGCCAAACTACTGAGAGCTAAACTATAATTAACTGATTTTTGATATATGCAAATACTGATAAACCAACACAATCATAAAAGGTAAATAAAAAAAATGCTTACGTCAGCAGATGAAAGCTTCAAACCCTTCTTTGTGAATGGTAATCTGTTCACAAAGGATCAAAACTAAATTTAAAATTGTGAAATCAATCGAGCACATAATATAATTCAGAATTATGAATGCGTAACTACCTAACGCGAGCCATAGTGATCGATCTATAAAATTATTTTTCTTACTATTTATAATACAATCTTTGAGAAAGTTTCACTTTTTAATCCCTGTTTTATTTCTTTATTCACAAATTCACTCCTATAAATTTATTTTTCACTTTTTATAATACATTTTTAAAAAGTTTCAACTTTGATAATACAATAAGGTAGTGTTTGATAATGATTTAAAGAGTCTTAATTGTAAAATAGCTAAGTTAATTAAGTCACTAATTGAATATTTGTTTGGTGCTTAATTTAAATAGATGACTTCCTGAAAAAGCCGTGAGAGTGAGGGTCTCTATATTAAGTCATCACTTTTATCATACTTTACATATTCGCCTCTTCCACTTCTTAACATCTAATCAACACTTATTTCAAATAAAAGGGTATAACAATAATTTTTTAATTCGGACATATTATTCAACACAAAAGCAAACAACCATTTATTCATCTACAAGCAGAATAACATATATCCGGATGAATACTTTAATTTAACGTAGACTTAATATAAAATTAAATAAACATGCCCTTTTTACCTTTTAATCCCAGTCGTATTTCTTTAATTTATTCAAGATGTTTATACTGCTTTAGTGCTTTTTAGGAAGCTTTTATGCCGATTGATGAATGGTAACCTCCTTGTATATTTATCACATATTCTGATATTCATATCATGTATTTGATTGTTTGGCTATCCGATTTCACAAGAATTGTTTTTGTTTTGTTTTTTTTTTTTTTTGACGCTCACAAATCTCCATCGATCGGGTCAAAAAGTAAGAAGAATATTTATTAATCAAGCTCGCTGATTATTTGTGCGTAGTTGGGAGAAACATCAAAGTTGTGTTTAGTTCAGGTTAACTTTAGAAAACGTGTTCATATTATGTTGTATTCTTCATTTTGATGAAGTGGAGTTGAGGGTTTTAATTAGGTTACAAAGAAAACATAAAACATTCGCTCACTAAAAAAAAGGCTATAGTGGCGAGAATTTAATGACAACCTATATTTTTCGTCACTATAAACATAGTTTGTTTACGATATAGCATTGTCGCCACTATATCTCGACATATATTTGCATATATTTGGTGACGAGGTTATTAATTGTCATTACCATACTTGTTAGTGACAAAACTTGATCATCGAGTCAAGTTCACCGTCTAACTCATTTTGGTTATGGTTCTTAGTCAGAAATTTTTGTCACTCATTTTTGGATTGCTAGTTTGAAAAAGTTGTCACTAAATCGACTATTGCAATTATTTAAGTAACTTTCTTTGTGTCATTTTATTAATGGCTTATTTTCCTAGCTTTTCATCATTTCAAATTTTAAAAGCCAAAAAATTATAAAAAAAACAAACTGTTTCAAACTAAGAGCACTCCTAATAATAACACCATAACACCAATAACGTCGCGTCGGCTACCACATCGCCTTTTAACATTTAACATTAACATCCCAAAACACCCACAACAATAACATCCCAATAACACCATAACACCACTAATATTTAATATTTTCAATTTCAACCCTAAACTAAATCAAACACTTCATTTTAAACTAAAACAAACATTTCATTAAAACTTAAAACATATTACAATGAGACTAAAAAAAATACAACGAAATAAAAAAAAACCATACAACGAAATAAAAAACCATACAACGAAATAAACGTTACAACAAATTAAAGGAAATGACGAATACGACCTCTTGACGAGGTTTCAAGTTATATTTTACATGATTCGATCTTTTTCGTCATTGATCCACCTGCACGACCATTGGATCTTGCCCATCGAGAGAGCGTCATCAAAAACTTGATCTCTTCCAACCTTGTTAAGGTGAGATCTCTTCCCCGCCGGGCCTGACACGCCGCCGGAGACTTCTCGCTTCATACGAAACTGCTTGCCATAGTTTCGTGAAATAAGTCGACGAGCCTGCTCCTCCGCTGGCTTGTTCCCCAAGATTTGTTGTAGTCTCGATCTTGCTTTCTTAGTAGCACGCTTCTTTCCCTGGGCGAGGTTGTTCATCTCGACCAAACAAACCTCGCTTGTTTGGCTTGGGACTTCACGGTTAAATCGACCGATTGCCGCTGTTCCATTTCTTATAATGACGCAAAACCTCCTAAGCGCTTCGAGGCCAAAAGTCGATCCTTCGTTTCCCTCACGATACCATCGCTTGCCGTCAGCATCACATCCAAATTTCACTTTCCCCGCTTCGTTGATCCTGCTTCCAACGCCGCTTGTAACGAGTCGAACTCGTGATATGCCGCTCAAAGTTTTCCACTTGACAACGATATCCTTGTTCCGCCGCTGAAAGTTGTTTTTATTGAACTCATTTTCGCACCCGATACCAAACGTATCCTCTGGTTGGTACTTTCCAACTCTTGGATCCTCCAAACAATGGCGTAACATGTTGCAAGTAACGCTTCCTCTCGCTGGAGTCCAACGTGAGTTAAACAACAACTTCGCTTTCATCGTAATCAACCGGTTCGTGCTCTGGGTCTTCGATTTTTTGATTTTCGCTTAATGCGACCTTTTCCTTTTTGGAGGCGACGCGTGTGTACAACATCATGTTTACAGCCAGATTGTTGTGAATAATTGTAGGTTTTGAAAGTTAGAGTTTAATGTGTTTTGTTGGTTTTGTTGCTACAATACGTAAATGCTTGATGTTGCCGACTCATTTCGGCTCGATAAGCGCAGCTGGGTCGGGATAGCATGAACCGCGTCGTGTTAGATGATGACGAACCGGGTTCGAGGATTCCACCCACCAGCAAGAAGATTGTAGAAAGTATCGCCGTTGCCTCCCGACATTGTTTTTTTTTTGCGCTAATAGAAGTCGAAAGATCGAGAACGAAGAGAGTTTAAGAGTGGAAGCGAAAAGAAATTCGTGTTTTAATTGGGTATTTATAGCGGTAAAAAGGTTTTTGAAAATTTTTTGAAAATAACGGCTAGTAGCCGTTTAGGGTTTTTTTAAAAATTTTTAAAAAATAACAGCTTTTAAGTTTAAGGGTGAAAGTGTAAAATTTTTGAATTTTTTTTTTTTTTTTTTTTTTCGCCTGCGCTGTACTAACTTGCCAAAGAACGCGATTCCTTCACTCTTTAACGCAGAGTCACAACGAGCATAACGCCCATAACGGCAGTTATTCAGATTATAACGCCAAGCATATGGCGTACCATTACAAGTGAAGAGAAAACAAAAGTGTGTTGATAAAACAGAAGTTTAAGAGAAAGTCAAACAAAGTCATACCAGCAATAAACAAAACACGCGGATCTCATTTCAACCCGACCCGAAATAAAGAAAACACGCGGATCTTTTTCAAATCTAATTGTTTAATGACATATTAACACGATTCATTCTTCTCCCCCCAACTTCACACACTAAAACACACACCATTCAGCCCTAAATTTTTCGAAGGTTATCTCTTATCTCTAATCCCTAATTATTACGAAATAACTTCATCTAATTATATGCATATATGATGTTACTTATTGAAAATTGTTTTATATTGTTGAATAAATCGTAATTATATGCATATATGATGTTACTTATTGAAAATTGTTTTATATTGTTGAATAAATCGTAATTGTTTGAGTTTGATTTGCTTATTTGATTGCTTATTTGGTTGCTTATTTGGTTGTTTATTTGAGTTAATGAGCTTAAGTTTATTGATCCGGATTTAGGTTACTTAAATCGAAATTGACTTTGACCTAATTTTGATGTTTTTGAGATAATAATAAACTTAATGAGCTTATTTTGTTTTGTTTGTGTGTTTGTATCGTCGAATAGTTAGTTTGCTTGCTTACATTGACTAAAGACAATTGAGATAAAGTAGTGTAGAATTTGTGTATCCGATTAGTGATTAATGCATTCTAGTTAAAAGTGTGTTTGTATAGGCGATTTGAGTAAGATTTAGATGAGTATATGAAAAATACTAATTGTTAAAAGTTTTGCGTATTTATATAAGTGAGATTAACTTGTACTGTGAATAGTTAATTTGGCTTATTGCTACACTAGCTTAGGATATTGATTAAGCGATTGATGCGTTATAGTTAAAATTGTGCTTGTCTTCGCAATTTTGTTCTGGTCTGATTTGCTAATAGGTATGCTGCGTATTAATATTAGTGAAATAAGTGTTTAAAGCTTGTAATCAAATTACTCCGGTACTTTTGTGACAGTACAATTATCCAGTTTTATGAGGTTTGAGTGATTTTTAATGGTACGGAAGATGGAAAATTATAGCTGTTATGATACACAGATTACTAGAAGTTGCAGTTAGGTAATACCGTAATAGTTGATTAAATTAACTTCAAACCTAGTTCACATTGCATTCAGACATTCAAGATATAAGTTATACAGCCAGAGTTCAGATAGATAAGTATGACGATTGGCAAGTTTAGAAAGTTCTGTATTTAAAAATGATGTAAAAGAAGTTCCAGCTAGGTAATAGTTGCTATGATTATGACATTGTCACTTCGTCAGCTTGTAGTAATCTGATATGTTTGGTGGAGAGTTCTGCTATTTGCACCTTTCGTGCTCAAAATCCACAACTGATTTGACTTTTCATTTTTGTGAAGTAATGTTGTGTGATCTAGTAAATTATGGAGTCAAAACTGGCGCCTGCTATATAAGGTGTGCTCCATATATTGTTTCCTATCCTTTTATTACCACTAGTAGGTGCTAACTTAATCAGTAAGGATCTATGATAAGTGCTTTGTTGACAAAAAATCTGGAAGTACTAGTGTTAATACGCCTAGAAAATGGTATGTAGATCAACCATACATTCTTGCATTCTAAGCTAAACAGGTTTTCTATGTACCAGATTTAAAATTAGGCAAAATTGGTTCTTTGTCGATTAAATGGTGAAGAATGATGAATGCTAGGGAAGTCAAAATAATGAAGGATGGTGAACCCAAGTCATCAGAAGTTGAAGCAAACGCTAGGGAAAAACACGGTAAACTTCTGTTATAATCTAAACGATTGGTTCTTTGTCGATTAAACCATCTTCTGGTCTGGTAAGTTGTCTTTTTCTACTCATGCTAGTATACCAAGACCAGGTTATTGTTGTTTATATTTGCTACTATACTGAAAAAAGATTGGAATGCAGAAAAACCTAAGAAATATAGGGTATAGAAAAGTTTTTTTTAATCGTCTCTTTCAATTATGTTAGAAAACGTGTTTAGATGATACAATAATCTTTAGAAAATTGAAAAGGGGAAAGGAATGAAAAACCTAAGAAAAATGTAGAAATTTTAAAGAGCTCTTTTCATAATTCTAGTTACAATTTGAAAAGTGAACTTCTCATTTTCTTAAAAATTCTTTTGAACATATGTGACTGCTATTTTATTTTTTCATTTTTTTTATGAAAACTTTTTTAGGATAGTGCTACAGTTTTCATCAACTAAAGTGAGCCAGTAGTTTTCAGTGTTTTGGAGAACTTTTTGAAAACAAACTAATTTGGACTTAATTTCTGAAAAGATGTGTTCTCCTCCATCTAGATGCAACCTAAGCATTAATACACGTGTAAACAAATAAAGCGTGTTTGGGATTGTTGTTTCATTCTTTTTCTTATAGTAGATATGCACTTTGGAGTAATTGTGTGAGCCAAAGTTTTTATTTTGTTGTAAAGGATGATGCTCTTTTCCGTAAGAGCTATAATAAAACCTACAAACTGTATCTTTATTTTAAATTTTAATTAAATTTTATTTTGGAATTCAGTTGCATAACTTGTCTGTTATTCTTCCTAATATTCCTGTGGGATTGCTCAGTTGGACAGCAGAAACGGAAGCAACAAGAATGTGAAGTCACCATCTGTAGTTTCAAGAAAAAGAAAAAACACTGACGAGGGAGATGGTATGTATGCATTTGCATTCTGTTCGTCATTAATCTTCTTAGTTGTTGATGTTAATTAACTTGTCAGCATTCAATTAAGTTGATGTATTTCTTGTTATTGGTTTTGACATTAGGGGCTGCAGCATCTAATAAAATTCCATGGGAGTTACATCTACAAATTCAGGAGGCGCTTGAACTAAGGAAGCTTGTGGAGCGGAACAAGAATGACTGTAAACTAAAGAAGGATTCAAAGACAAGAATGGCAGTGAATCAGAGTCGGATTCTGAAGACGAGAATGGCCATGAAATCGAGTTGGAACTGTGTGAAGACCGCCTTAGGCATCTTGCCAAGATGTTCAAGAAAATGAAGCAACTGCCACGTGACTGGAAATAGTATGTTTCACGCCTTTAATACACCTTCTAGTTTATATGCTACTATTGTTATCAAATCAAGAAAATTTCGTTATTGTAATCATACTTATATAATTTTTGCAGCGACCCGGAAACTGCTAGCACCTTTGTGGCCATTGAGCCGGATAATTCAGCACTCCAAAAGTTGCCACCTCCTCCACAAAAACGTTGTATGTATTTTCATTCTTTACTTTGGCCAATTATCTGATGCATAGTATTCAAATGTAGGCTAACAAATAAATGAATGAATAACATGTTGATAAAATGCTTGGTATGAGCGACCACTAACGTATATGACTTTTACAAGGATATTAACTTTCATATATACAAATTTTTATATAAAAGTCATATGCGCAAATGAGACCCGATTGGTGGGTGTTAAAATCATTGAAGCTGGTTAAAGCAGCCAACTTTGATGAATTGGCAAAAAATTATGATTTATGTTGCAAAAATTGCCAAAAATCTCCAAAGAGATCTTGAGAACATTAACCTTGCAACTCCCTTTAGAAAAGAAACATCACAAAGACCCACCACCACTGTGTTTTTGGTTTCACTGGATTAGGCTTCAGTTTCAACCCCCAAAAAGCCTTAAAAACCAACACATTTTTGAATTTCGAACAACGAAGAACACGCAACAAACAATTTCAAGATCTATTGCAATACTTTATGAGGCTATTTTGGCAAAACCTTTTTTTTTGCTACTTTGGCTAAGTAGGAGGAAAAAGTGGCTAGTTTAACCAATTTCCTTAAAATCATCTACAGTAGAAAAGTGACTAATCGTATATATCATACATCTGTGTACATACATCTTAATTAAGGCCTGATATCAAAGATTCAGTGTTTGGTGTATATCCAAATTCTCAAATGATGTCGTGTATTTGTTTTATTCTGTCTGTGCGCGCACACATATGTTTTCACATATGAGTTAATTACACATTGACAGTAACTTGGTAAGTTTCTTCCTTATCAGCGCGCTGCTGTTTAGCAGTGAGCGATCCGAACCAGAAGTTCCCTAAAACAAGGAATGTTCCGTTGAATGAGGAGGAGAAGAAAATATGGATGGACTTCGAAGAGTTTGATAAAGATAATGTATGCACAAGTTATATCAGTATTCATCCCTCTTTAACTAATCGCTTTTATGTATGTATGTGTTAGTGACTTTACTTCATACCTATGTGGCAGCTTGGACTTAAGGGAGTTCCTATGACAACTCGTGACCAATATAGAAGGCCACTTCACTGTGATAATCCAATTGTTAGTCTAACTGGTAAATTTGCTGTCACTGCCTTCAACGAGGCCATTGAGATGGTATGAATTTTATGCTCTGTTCAACCTGTTAATTTCAAGCTTCTTTTCTTTTGATGTTTTACTAATTATAAATAAATTTATGTTGTTAGTATGTTAAGAAGGACGAAAAGAATAACATCCATGATTTTGAGATTGTGGAGTGCAAATATCTAAAAATGTACAAGACTAATTATTACTTCTACATCACCATTGAGGCCTTTGAAGAAAGGAAATTTGGTGTCTATGATGCAAAAGTTAGACTGAATAGGGTTGATGGTAGTCTATCAGTGCTGCACTTTGTACTTACGGATCGTGAACCACGTGGTATGTGAATATTTGGAGTATATATTTCATTTCTTGATGTGATTGGTTATCACCTCCGTTAAAGAATTAACCAATAACCCTTTCTATATAATTCATGCTGTGCTACCTACTACAAGCATGCATGCATGCAACACTTTTGATATCATGTGATTCTTTGTTTTAATTGCGATTTTTCCTATTACAATGTTGAAACAATTCCTAGATGTTGCAATGTCAACCCATCTGTGTAAGAAAATGTATTGATTTTTGTTATTCCTTCTGGCCATATGGGTCATATAAGAAAAACTTGGCAAAAAGGATTGAAAGTTGCTCGATGCTTATAACCTTCTAAAACTGTATTTATATATATGATAATCCTATTTTTGTTACAGAAGGTCTAGTTTATTCAATCATATTAAATAAGCTAATAAGGGATCAATCTTTATTTTTTTTTTTGGTGTCTAATGCTTGATCTTGCATGCAATGCAGGTGTGAGAGAACCAACGGAGCTAAAGACTCATCCAGGTTAACCTAAGCTTGTCTGGAATATAATTCATCATTTTTTTCTTCTCAATATTATCTTATATTTGGATAGTACATGATCTTGAAGCAATTACCAGTGGGTGGGTTGATCGTGTTATTTATCCTCTCAGTCAATGAATCAGCTAATTAAGGATACGATAATATGGCTGAACAGTTTACTAAAAGTTAGATTATTATTGCAACAACACAGTTTTGTAATCATATTTCATTATATGAATAATTAAAAATTAAGATCTACCATAGACAAACAAATCGTTTGTAGGTTGACCCAAACCATTCTAAGAAATCTAAAGGTCATGGCGTGCCCATTATGCCAAATCTGATAATAGCTTGTATAGTCCACTTGGCTTCTTCTGAATTAATTGTATCACAAGATACTGTATTTATGTTTTGATTATATCTGTGTGTAGATAGCTGGCAAGATGGCTCGCATTAATCATAGCGGATGAGGCTTAGACGAAACAGAAGCATTTGCAGGGTTACGACTACCGAACCCCATGGGTATGGTTTCTATTCTTTATCTTTTGTTTTTCTTATTGATATAAATTTACCTCTGAAGTTTGGGTGATTTATCATGAATTTTGATGTGGTTTCTGGTTTTCACATTTCAGGGATAGCGGTCCTTGATTTTGTGATGCATATTCCGTAGTCGGTTCTATTGGTTGAAGAAATCGGTTGCTCGTGAAGGGTTGATCTACTGTCTGTAGTAGCATTTCCGCTTTGTGGAAGTTTAGGACAAAGTTGTGGTGGTAATGACTACTTTAATCTATGTATGATCGTTGAATTTAACTACTTTGGGTGCTAAAATTATGTAAATACTCTATATTACTCCCAGCTTTGCAACCAACAAAGGCAAAATTAATCTTAGTATTATCAAAGGTGTGTTTGGATTGAATGAGATGAAGAAAATAACGGTATACGCTGATGTGAAAATAGTCTCAATTATACCTAGATTTGCAACTAATACAAGCTAAAATTGTAAGTTATTATTTATTTTCATGTTCTCTTTTATTACTGCTATCGAAATGATTCTTATTGTTACTGGTTATCATAAGGTGGGTTATTAGGATTGATTGGAATAAATATTAATGGGTGATTACAAGTAAAGATTGTAATAGAATGGAATAAATATTAGGATTGACTGGAATACTCAAAATAAGTATTAAACTCTCTTACCGTTTTCAAATTATTCAAAGTAAACAAATATCGATTGTTTAAATTTTTCAATAGTTTAAAGTTAACGGAGTAATGGGAAAGTTTATCGCAAGGTTGTCAAAATCGCGATCCGCGTCAGGATCGCATCGATCTTACGATCTTACACACAAAACGATCGGGATCTTAACAAGATCGTAATCCGTAGGATCGCAGCAGGATCGTTGGATCGCAGGATCGTGAGGATCGGATCGTATAGGATCGCCTTTACTAGTTTTTTTTTTTTTTTTTTTTTTTTAGTATAAGCTCATGTCTTAAAGCCCAATGACCAAGAATTTTCAAAAAGAATATTATTTGGTGTTGTTAATTAATTGTCTCTCGCAAGATTAATGAGTGTAAAATAATTATGTTTTATGACTATTTAGAAATAGTTTAGATGTGTCTTTTGGGTTTATTATGAAAAACGATTTTGTTGCCAGAATACGTCGTTTTTGTTTTTAAGTAAACTATATGACATATTGACCCAATTTTGTGCATATTTTATTTTATGTACATGTAAAACATGAATATTCTAATTTAATTTATTTGGTCATCAAGAAAAAATCTAATAATATTATCAAAATATTCGATCTAATTTAATTTATTTGGTTATCAAGAAAAAAATTGTGTTCCTCTATTATAAATTATATCGTTTCATTTTCGCCATAATCATTTTATCTTTTGCATTAATCATATATCAGAACAAAAAGTTACGTAATCACGTCGCTAATAAATTAACATTATCTTTTCGCATAAACGTTATCACAAACCCTAGTATAAAAAAATATTAAAACAAGAAATAGCCGCACAAAGACGACGTGAAGAATCTCATGGCAAGTATGCATCAAATATATCTAATATTCTACTACTACGCTACTCGAACACGTAACTTTTTCTTTTATCATCCATTTAGATCCGCTTATCATATGAAATATTATATGTAAATATAGATCTACAACCCCTATACAAAATATATACATTTTCATAGTGATCATACGATCCCGATCCGATCCCACGACACGATCTCAGAAAGTTCGAAAACGATCCTGGTGAGGATCCCGATCCCGACAACCTTGGTTTATCGGATCAAGAACATAAATGTGAAATAATAAACTTGATAGATTTCATGAAGATTTGAACTAAGGTGTTAAACTTTAGACCAATCATGAACTTTATATTGGTTGAAAGTACAAATTTGCCACCATAAATATATGAAAAGATCAAATTTGCCATCCAACTTTTAAAGAGACCATATTTGCCACTAGATTTGAGAAGCTCGGGCAAATTGGCCACTCCTCTTATTTAGGTTGCTGACTAGGAGGAATACTTTTGTGTTATGTGGCAATATGACGTGGCAAATTATATAAATGAGTTTACACTGGTATATAAGAGGTGCAAGAGAAAAATTTGTAATGAAAGTTCAGAACTATATATAACTTAATAGAACTCCACTTATGTAACTTAAAACTATATATAACATAAAAGATATTTAAAGGGCAACATAACATTAGATGAAATCCAATGTGCAGGACCGCCTAACAAAGTTCACTTACCCATTTGATTGTAAGGCTATTGCAGACCATTCAAAAGTTGTGCTCTAATAAACTATTAACAAATAACTCTTACGAACACATAAAAATAAAAAGGCACGTTGATGGAGACTGAAATTGTTTTCAGTGTTGTTTGTTGGTAACGTCGGCCGGAACGTTGCACCAACAGTCAGTGAGTTGTAGCTTGCAACTTTGGCAGTAATCATTGTTGGCAGGTCATTACATCAAGATATTGAATTTGAGCATTGAATGGTCACTTGAGTTCTTGTGTTTAAGTTGCTGCAAATACCAAATTTTTTGGTTGTATTTTTTTTCTTTTTTGGAGCAGATCGTTCATAGATTTGTGTTCTTTTCTTCCCTCGAACACTTCAAACTACCACTACTTTCACATACTAACTTCAAAGTTGCTTACACATTATCTTCATCATATCTATGTCTCAAAGGCTCATGGTTATCAACGCTTTCTGTAGTAACCTGTTGATAGACATTTTACACATTCTCAAACGAAAAGCTTTTGATAAATTCCACAAACCGAAGCCAAGTTGTAAAGTATTATAAATCTCATAAACCTCCACTCTACCTCCCTCATACTTAAAAGGCATGCTTGTGAAATTCCCTTTCAACATGAAACGTGTATTTATATAGCGGGACCTCCTTTTCCCCATCCTAGATTCAACACAAACAAATCTAGTGAGTTAACCAAACATCACCATATTGATTACGAATATGATTTTGACTTACATATAACATCTTGATTAAGCATAAAAATGACTAATTATTAATTAAAGTTTAACATAACTTAGATATAAACACATGCATATAACATTAGTGTTGAGGTTATGATACATGATATACAAATAATAACATGTAGACATCACAAAATACACAATGAAAGACTTAGAATATAATAGAATTAATTAAGCGAAAAAAAACGCAGAACATACCTCTTGCAATTTGTTAGATCTCTTGAATAAAGATGATGACGTGGTTTAAAGAGTTTTATACACGAATTAACCACAAATCAAAGAGATTACAGATCTAACATGCCCCTTGCTTTTATGAAAAACAAAACCAAAACACCCTAAGGAGGGGGTTCGGCCGGTTAGCAAGAGAGGAGAGGGAGATATCTGCGCTTAATTCAACGCAAAAAGTTAACCCTAAACAATCACCCTAGATTTGTTTATATAGTAGATTAAATCTTGGGAAAGTTAGGATTAGGTTGTGAGACCCTCCTCGGCCGCCATCATGAAGCCAAAGGGACCCCAAATTTTTCCATTTTAAGATTTTTCATTACTAGTCCTTCTCTTTACATTTAACGGTCGTTAGTCATTTTTCGTTAAATACTTAACGATCGTTAGTCGGTTTTGTGTAATAATTAATCGTAATCATTTTACATTAATTATAACTTTAATTCTCATTCGCTAATGTAATCCTGCCATTAATTAATTTGAATCCGGACATGCACGGTTTTATAAATATATACATATTACAACAATTAGTTTAAAAAAAATAAATACAGCAGTTGTTTAACACACATATAAAACATATGTGAAAACTAAGGACAACATATCATTCTAAAATTTAAACAGCTTGATTCCATTATAATCTTTTAACAATTTTGGTCTATTCATTTTTTTTAGAAGATGGATTTACAAACCCTAATGTACAAGACACACTAATTCTTAAATTAGTTAAGAGAATTGAGAAACTGATTAATATTTTTGAAATTTATTCATGGCTATCTATGGTGAAAGATAGAAACATACCTTATCTTGATTGAGAGGAGAACCCTTACGTGATAATCGTGTTCAATTTAAGGCTTTTTCAAAATATTACTTGAGTTGCTAATCCATCTTCTGTTTTAGCGGGAAAAAATATAATCCATTTCAGCACCATATCGATTGTATTTGCATGACACATTTGTCACATGAGACTTTTAAACATCTAGTCAGCAACTTAAATGAGAGGAGTGGCAAAATTTGCCCCAACTTCTCAAATCTAGTGGAAAATTTGATCTCTTTAAAAGTTGAATAGCAAATTTTATCTTTCATATATTTCTATTTACTAAACAAATGCCCGTACAAAACCACGCGATAACGTTAAATAATAAAACTTATGAACTTTTGCTACAGTGACTCTACGCAACACTTACGAATTCAATTAGAATAATTGAGAAAAGAAAAATAAATCTATCACTATAATACTACATATAATATACAAAAACAGTACAAGCTTATCGTACAAACTTTACAAACTTATTGTATAAACCATTACAACACTTAAAAAATTATAATGGTTTATACATATGTGTTGTAATGGTTTATACAATAAGTTTGTAAAGTTACAAGTCTTAACTTTACAAACTTATTGTACTGTTGTAAATCTTAGAATTAAGATTGAGGATTAAGGTTATAATGGAATCAAACTGTTTAAATTTAAGACTTGTAACTTTACAAACTTATTGTATAAACCATTACAACACTTAATCCTCAATCTTAATTCTAAGATTTACAACAGTACAAGCTTATCGTACAAACTTTTACAACACTTAAACTTTATAAATTACATTTTCAGTGAGAAATCAACGCAGTAAACAAAAACAATTAACGGAGTTATTAAAACACACTTACATAAGAAATACAAATTATCAAGCATATTATACAGTCAACTTAAACACAATTTTTGCATTAAATGTCACTAAAATACTTAAAACTAATAATTAAACAACACAAATAATAAAGAATATTATACAAACTATTTAAACACAAAAATTACTATTTAAGAAATACAAATAATAAAGATAAAATTATAAAATATTTTTTCTATATTTTATCATATCGCATATATTTCTAATTCACTTCAATTTGTTTAAAACTACATTTATATAAAACATGGTTTGATTCAAGTAATCACCGATATTTAAAAATAAAATTGAAATCGAACCGCGATAAGTGGGTTTATCGGTTTCGTTTTCTCATTCGATCTTTTAGTTATTGTTTTTGCGCTTTCATTGAGGGATCGCTCGGTTGGTCGGTTTCACGGATCATAAATGATAAAGTTGCCTTTAAACATGTTGTGTAAGAGGTATTATAGACATTACACATTACTTAAACTTAAATTTAAGAATTTTAGTTTAAGAAAAGAAAAAATACACGCTTTGTCCTCGTGGTTATAGTCCTAAGTCGTTTTAATTACACCGAGATGCCTATTTTTGAAACCTTACACTCATTTAGTCCCTATTTTGGTTGTCCCGTTAGTTTGACCGCTAAGTGTTTAAACCGTGAGGCATTTGTGTCTTTTCAGGTTATCTTTAATATAAATGTTACACAACCCACATTGACTTTTCATTTCAGTCCATTCTCATCACAGTTACCCAAATACCACTGCAAACCCAAATCCCAATAAAAAAATTGTAAACCCTAGAAATCAAAATCCAAAAATTGTTCTTCTCTTTTAAATCAATGGTTGGTAAAAGTTGGAGAATACGAGAGAAACATGAGGGCAATGCACCCCTGAAAGCATACGGTAAAAAAACTACCTCAATTTCCTATTTTGTATTTGTTTTGCAGATTATTGTCGTAATTAATTGTGTTTTTGTTATTGTGTTTTCTAGATTTTCCTATTTTGTATTTGTTATGCAGATTATTGTCGTAATTAATTGTGTTTTCCAGATGGACACCCTACCATGCCTTCTATGAAAATACATCATGCTGGAAAGTTTAAAGACTATGATGAAAGGAGGTATGTTAATGGTTTAGTTGTATGTGGATGGCTTTGATATGGATAAGTTTTCAAGACATGAGTTGAATGATGTAATGGAGGAATTAGGTTATGTTAATGATGAAGAACCTATTTACTATCATTATATGATTCTCGGACCGATGAAATTGACTAAGAGCTCTAGGAAATGATATTGATGTACATGGTTTGGCTAAGTATATCAAGGATGATAAGATGATTATGGTGTATTGTGAATATGTGACATCAAAACTGCTCATTTATTTGACACCCCCCCCACCCCAGTTATAAGCAATGTGGTGATCGAAGAGTTACCCTCTAACACTCCCACTCCCACTCCCTCCCAATCCAAGAAAAGCCCCCCATCCCAAAAAAGGTTATTGTTAGAATACCATAAAACCTCTACATCTGACACTCATACTCCTACTACCATCATTGCCAATACCAATACCACTGCCATTGCCACTCCCACCATTCCTACTCCCAATGTTAGTGAACATGAGATCGCTACGAGGATCATGGATTATATTGTTCAAGAATCATGAATACGGGCTATGAATTTAATCCTTTGATGTTAATGAAGCGCCAAGTATTCATGTGAATGAAAGAGAGAATGAAGGGCCAAGTGTTCCTGTGAATGAAAGGGAGAATGAATGGCCAAGTGTTCTTGTGAATGAAAGGGAGAATGAAGGGCCAAGTGTTCCTGTGAATGAAAGGGAGAATTATGAACCTTTAGAAAACTTGGTTGAGCATGATCAAAGTTATGAAATAGAGGATGTGGATGACTCAGATGGGGGTGACATTAGTTCAGATGAGGATGATATTGACTACTTTATTGATGAAGAGAACAATGTAGAAGAAATTAATGTTGATATGCATGATTACCACTTTAATATAGATGAATATGTTGAGTGGGTGAGACACACAGTGAGAGGAGAAGAAAATGATGATGCACCAATAGAAGAAGATGTTGAGGAGTTAGATAATGAAAACCTTGAAAGTGGTTCAGATGAGGAAGAAAATGAGATTGAAAAGATTAGGAGGAAGAAGCTTATAGAAATAGAAAAGGCAAATAAGAATGCAAACAACATTGCGCATAAGCATTTCTTCTTTTTGGTCAAAAGTTTGTTAGTGTCATCAAGTAAAAGAGAGAGTGAGACCGCACTCAATTGAAACCGTGGTAATGGAGGATCACGAAGAAAAGTAAGTTGCAGGTGATCGGTTTATGTAATTGCCAATAACAATTTCATGTATTTGACAATGCTTATGGTGTCTGTTTTGTGTAATTGAAAATGACATGTACTTTTGGTTTCATGGTATGTATTGCAAGATTGCAATATCCAGATATGACAATGCTTATGATTAGTAATGGTTAAGGTAGACTTTACTAGACAAACATAGTTTTCTATAATATATTCAGATTATGTATTCACTTATTGCGTAGTGCAATATATGTCTTGTAATATAAATGCTTTAGTAATGGTTAAGTTTGTCTATTAGTAGTCAAACTAGTTTTATATAAAGATCACAATTCATTTTAGCTATTCACTTTAGCACAATTGTAATATGTATTCACTAACCAAATACAACATATGTTTAGTGATGGTTAAGTTTGACTATTAGTAGCCAAACTAGTTTTGTATAAAGAGTTACAGTTGACATTTTAGTAGTCAAACTAACCAAATACATATCACAACTCACAAAATTACCCAAATATAATCTTCATTCATTAACCCAAAAGAATGCATACATCTCAAAAGACATCTTACATACAACAATACTTGACCTTTACATATCAGCTTAGGCCAAGATGTACATTACCACAATACTAAAAAAAGCTAACCAACTAAACATCAAATACATCTTTATCTTTCTCGCTGACTTTTCAATTCTTCAATGGCGCTTTCATGCCTGCTCCTAGCCTTAACAATCCAGTGGATAATTTGAACAACACGCCACACATTGGAGGATCAAACCAATCAATCCAACCACATCGTGATCCCTGATAAAGAAAAGAAGATAAATAAGTTTTTGGGTTTTGATTAAACCACATACTGGATTTTATATCTTACCGGAATGAGGCAACCAGAAAACGACGCCTGGATTTTCATCGCCCAAGAAGTTTTGATTATGCATACTGACCACACCTACACCAAACCATGATTGGAAAAGAGTTTTTGTGTTTTTAGGATTTTTGTTGGGCATGTCAAAGTGTGTGTATAGGTTTTAATTTAATCTGGGTGGGTTGGGATAATAAATGAGGTGGGTATTCTAAAGGGGAGTGGAAGAGATAACTGAAAGACACAAATGCCCTCACAGCTTAAACACTTAACAATAAACTAATGGACATCCAAAATATGTAGATTAAACGAGTGCAATGCTTCAAAAATAAGATTTCTGCAGAATTAAAACGACTTGTAGACTAAACATGAAATATAAGCAAACCACAGGGACCAAACGTATTCCGTGATTATAAATAGTACTCCTCCATCTCATATTTATCATCCATATTTTTTTATGCTGCTCAAATTAATCATCCACTTTCCATATTTAGTAAGAAAAAGAGAATATAATCGGGAATATTCCATTCGAGTGGTTGAGATTTATAAGGGTCCCACTTTTATTAAACTTTCGTGATTCTCGTCTCCTCGACAATAATTTCGAGACGAGGAGTAATAAATTTGCCCATTTAAACAAACAGACAAACAAAAAACCTTCCGATATTTTGACTGTAAAATCGCGTTTAGGCTTGGAGCAGTTATGGCGATTGATCAATGGTCACTTTTTTTTTTTTTATTTATAACATAAAACGTATATTCATAATTTCATATGTATTTGATTGTTTTGCTGTTTGATATCACAGTACGTAATTGCTTTTTTTGTTAAACAGTTCTCACAAGTCTCCATCTGCTGACCAGGGTGAAAAGTAAGAAGAACATTTATTAACCTTTTTGTTGATTATTGTTACAGTTTTAGTCGGGAAGGAAAATAGATATTTGTGCGAAGCTGGGAGAAACATCAAACCTGTGTTTAGTTGGGGTAAAGTTTTAGAAAACGCGGTCAACTATGTTGGGGTTTTACTAAGGGTGGCTATTCGGGTCGGGTTCGGGTCAGAAAACCCCAACCCCATACCTATTTACATATAAACCGAACCTGACCCATTTAACCCATATATACTTGGGTTAGCGGATTAAATAGGTTACACGGGTTGAATAGGTTAAACAGGTTTGAGTTGACCCATTTAACCCGCTTTATATTCAAAAGTAGGCACATTATATGATTTAAAAGGTTAAACAGGTTTATGGGTCGACCCGCTTTAAACCATTTAACCCGTATAATAATATATAAATAGTTTTGTAATTTAAGTAAAAATCTTAAATGGGTTGGTGGGTCGACCCACTTAATTTATTCCCAACCCGAACCTAACCTGTTTAATAAATAGGTTAGTTAGGTCGACCCAAACCCGACCAAATCTATTAGACTCAACCCGAACCTGTTAATTTGCGTGTCGGTTTGTGTCGGGTTACGGTCAATAACTTTAGAAAATTGAAAAGGAAAGGGAATGTAGAAAACGTATTTAAAAATACAGAAAATTGTAAAGAGCTCTTCCAAAATTCTAGTTACACTTTCATTGTCTTAGAATTTCTTTTTAACATATGTGACTGCTTTTTTATTTTCAGTTTTTTATGAAAACTTTTTTAGAAAAGTCTTCCATTTTTCACCAACTAAATTGAGCTAGAAGTTTTCAGTTTTTTGGAGAACTTTTTGAAAACAAACCAATTTGGACTGGATTTCTGAATAGATGTGTTTTCCTCCATCTAACTGCAACCTAAGCATTAATATGTGTGTAAACAAATAGAGCGTGTTTGGGATTGTTATTTCATTCTTTTAATCTTTTTCTTATAGTAGAGACGCAGTTTGGAGTAACTGTATAAATTTTGGTGTAAAGGATGCTCTTTTCCGTAAGAGCTATAATAAAACCTACAAACTGTATCTTTATTTTAAATTTTAATCACAATTATATTTTTGAATTCAGTTGCATACATTGTCTGTTTTTCTTCCTAATATTCTTGTGGGATTGCTCAGTTGGATAGCATAAATAGAAGCAACAAGACTGTGAAATCACCAACTGTAGTTTTAGGAAAAAGAACAAGGACTGACAAGGGAGATGGTATGTATGCATTTTCATTCTGTTCTTCGATCATTAATCTTCTTAGTTGTTGATGTTAATCTTCGAGCATTCAGTTAAGTTGATGTATTTCTTGTTATTGGTTTTGATATGAGGGGCTGCAGCATCTAAAATAATTCCATGGGAGTTACATCTACAAATTCAGGAGGCACTTGAACTAAGGGAGCTGTGTGAGGATAGTGACGACGAATATCAGTTGGAACTGTGTGAGGACCGTGTTAGGTTTCTGGTGGAGAGGTTCAAGAAGCTGAAGCAACTGCCACGTGACTGGAAATAGTATGTTTCACGCCTATAATACACCTTCTAGTTTATATGCTTTTGTTATCAAATCAAGAGAGTTTCGTTATTGTAGTCATACTTATCTAATTTTTGCAGCGACCCTGCCACTGCTAGCACCTTTGTGGCCGCTGAGGCTGATAAATCAGCACTCCCAAAGATGCCACCTCCTAGAGAAAAACGTTGTATGTATTTTCATTCTTTACTTTGACCAATTATCTTATGCATAGTATTCAAATAATGTATTCTAACAAATAAATGAATGAATAACATGTTGATAAATGACTTTTCTTTGTTGAATGCTTGGTATGAGCGACAACTGATGTATAGACTTTTACAAGGATGCAAACTTTCATATTTTACAAATTTTCTATATAAAAGACATGGGAGAAGCAAATGAGACCTGATGGGTGGGGTGTTAAAATCATTGAAATTGGTTAAAGCAGCCAACTAACTTGGCACTTGACTTTGACGAACTGCCGAAAATCTATGATTTATGTTGCAAAAATAGCCAAAAATCTCTCAAGAAATCTTGAGAAAATTATAGACAACCTTGCAACTCCGTTGTTTAAAAAAAATCACAAAAACCCACCACCACGGTGTTTGGGGTTTCACTGGATTAAGCTTCAGATTTAAGCTGCAAAAACCCTTCAAAACCAACACATCTTTATATTTCGAACAACGAAAAATTAAACACGCAACAAACAATAGCATGATTTATTGCAATCATCTACAGTAGAAAAGTGACTAATCGTACATCTATGTACACACATCTTAATTAGAGCCTAATATTGACGATTCAGTGTTCGGTGTGTATGCAAATTCTCAAACGATGACGTAAATTTGTTTTATTCAGCTGTGTGTGTGTGTGTGCACATGTTTTCACATAGTTAATTACACATTGACAGTAACTTGGTAAGTTTCTTCCTTATCAGTGGGCTGTTGTTCATCGGTGATCGATCCGAACCAGAAATTCCCAAAACGAGGATGTTCCTTGAGTGAGGAGGAGAAGAAAACATGGATGGACTTCAAAGAGTTTGATAAAGATAATGTATGTGCAAGTTATATCAGTATTCATCCCTCTTTTATCAATCCTTTTTATGTAAGTATGTGTTCTTGACTTATATTTCATACCCATGTGGCAGCCTGGACTTTACGAAGTTGATTCTGATACTGTTGACGAACATGAAAGGCTACTTCTTGTTGATAATCCAATTGTTAGTCTAACTGGTAACTTTGCTGTCACTGCCTTCAACGAAGCCATTGAGATGGTATGATTTTTCTGCTCTGCTCAACCTGCTAATTTCAAAAAAAAATTCTTTTGATGTTTTACTAATTATAAACAAATTTACGTTGTTAGTATGTAAAGAAGGGCTAAAAGACTAACATCCATGATTTTGATATTGTGGAGTGCAAATATCTAAAATGAACAAGACTAGTTATTACTTCTACATCACCATTGAGGCCTTTGAAGAAAGGAAACTTGGCGCCTATGATACAAAAGTTAGACTGAACTGGGATGATGGTAGTAAATCATTGATGCACTTTGTACTTACGGATCAGAAACCACAAGGTATGTGAATATTTGAAGTATATTTTCATCTCTTCATGTGATTGGTTATCACTTCCTTTAAAGAATTAACCAATAACCCTTTCTATATAATCCTGTTGTGCTACCTACTACAAGCATGCAAGCAACACTTTTTTAATATCATGTGATTCTGTGTTTAATTGCGGTTTTTCCTATTCCAATGTTTAAAGTTTTAAACAATTCCTAGATGTTGCAATGTCAACCCATGTAAGATAAATGCATTGATTTTTGTCATTCTAACTGGCCATATATATCGGTCATATAAGAAAAACTTGGCCAAAGGGGGATCGAAAGTTGCTCGATGCCTTTAGCCTTCTAAAAGCATACTATATTTATGACAATCATATTTTTGTAATAGAAGGTATATTTTATTCAATCATATTGAATACGGTAATAAGGGATCAATTTTTTTCTTTTTGGTGTCTAATGCTTGATCTTGCATGTAATGCAGGTGACAAAAGAACAACAAAGCGAAAGACTCACCCAGGTTAGCCTAAGCTTGTCTACAATTCATAGTTTTCTTCTTGATATTATCTTATTTTTGGATAGTACATGATCTTGAAGCAATTACCAGTGAGTTGGTTGATTTGGGTTATGTATCTTCTCAGTCAGTGAATTAGCTAATTAAGGATACACATATAGTATATATGGGCCAAACAGTTCATTAGTTGTTATTAAAAAAGTTACTGTAAGTTATTATTGCAACAACACAGTTTTGTAATCATATTCATGATATGAATTATTTAAGCTTAAGATCGACCATGGAAAAAAATATCATTCATAGGTCACGGCTGTGCCCATTATGCAAAATCTGATAATAGCTTGTATAGTCCACTTGGCTTCTTCTCAATTGATTGTATGATTGTATCACAAATCTAGTATTTATGTTTTTATTATATCTGTGTGTAGATAGCTGGCAAGATGGCTCGGACATTAAGCATAGCGGGATGAGGCTTAGACTAAACAGAAGAATTTGCAGGGGTTACGACTACCGAACCCCATGGGGTATGGTTTTTGTTCTTTATCTTTTGTTTTTTCTTATTGATATAAATTTACCTCTGAAGTTTGGGTGATTTATTATGAATTTTGACGTGGTTTCTGGTTTTTACCTTTTCAGGGCATGGCGGTCCTTGATTTTGTGATGCATATTCCGGTAGTCGGTTCTCTTGGTTGAAGAAATTGGCTGCTCGTGAGAGTTTATCTACTGGTGGTAATGACTACTTCAATTTATGTATGATTGTTGAATAGTACCTAGGATGCTAAAATTAGAGCTAATTACTTAGATGGCATCTGTGTTATGTCAGGTATCACAGATTTAGTCGCTAAACTTTTTTTTCGGATCCTCTTTTTGCGGTTTCCATCCGTTATGGGTTTGATCTCTTGAGCAATATTTCTGTAAGTTTGACTGTTTGAAGGAATGAAATGACCAAAATACCGTCTCGATATCCTCGTCATCATCATCATCACTTTATTAGAAATTTATGGGATATATAAGAAATCAAGGGGAGCCGAGATACCCTCCAAGAATTGCAAAACTAATCCTATTACATAGATGAATAACAACGTGCCCCAAATGTCTTGAGTTACGGAAAACTTTGATTCGCTCAAGAAGGTCACCACATCCTTCTTAAGCCCCAAAAATAAGAGAATGAAAAGGGAAAACTCATATCCAATATCCGCACATAGTCTCATACTTGACGCGTTTATGTTGTGCCTCAATCACCACACGACACAAAATCAACCATACAAGTTTGATCACGGCGATGATCTTGTCGATCTACACATACATCAAGCCCTCTCGTCCCACGTGAGGTCAGTAATCGCCCAAGCTTTTATCAAGTTAACTCGAACCGAGCTCGAATGCCTGACTCGACTGCCAAGCTTTTATCAAGCTCAAGCCCAAGCTCAATCCCAATAAATTGGCTCGAACATATAATGCAAGCTCAAGCTTTTGATAGCTTGCTCGAGCTTTTATCAAGCCTTACCATATACAGTATATGGTTTTATATTAAATTCATATAAGTAACTTGAGGCTAATTTGAATATTATTCTAATTAAGTAATTATAAAGATTTACTCATAAAGAATTATTTAATATACTTTTGAAGGATTTTTATATGGTAAATAAAGTTGTAATTATTTGTAACATCGATATCTTACACTAGTGATGTTGCTTACTTGCTTTATATCTAGAAGCGAATACAAGTTTCTAGTTATGAATCGTGAATACTAATAGACCAAAATATATACTACTATTAGATAATTTTAGCTTTTGTTTATATTTAGTATATCGATGGCAACATTAATTAGTACTTTGGCTTATGTTTCATTCTAATATTTGACTTAGTACGAAAATGTTATTGTTGGTTTTATTACTGTTAATTAATTTAATTTGATTTTCAAATGTGGTTTTAGTTTGTATTACTTTATAAATATATATATTTTGATGACTTTGTCTATCAAATACAATATTTTTGTATAAATTCAAGCTTTTCAAGCCAAGCTAAAGCTTGGATGATTAAAGCTTGACAAGCTATCAAGCCAAGCTCAAGCTTACTATGTTTGTTTCAAGCCAAGCTCAAGCCTTGTCGAGCTCGAGCTCGGCTTGACTCGATTACACCCCTAGTCCCACGAGTATAACAACACATCAGTTGGACGTAAGGGGTTGTCCATCCCTTCACCAAGCCCGATATCAACTTCTTTGCGAACTAAAATCCGTTATCGAGAACATATGTCAACAAGGGTATCACGCACCACGTTATGCCAATCTTTAATACCAAAAATACCAGCGTACGATACAACATAGTCCCCATAAATATCCCCTCAAAAGACACCTGAGCAATCTAAGCATGGCATCCGAACAGAATATGAGAACGCCTAACCGCATAAGACAACCCTAAGCCATTCGAAGTATGGTCCTCCATTTGAGATTTCCATAAAGCCATATGCCGAGTAGATAGAGAAAAGTGGATTCACTGCTCAAGTAACACGTCCGAAATATATATTCGCGGTTTCTTCATGAGTTTGGGGGCAACGATCTCACTCGGATTACTCAAAAGGTCAATCTCTATTTTTGCATTGAAAGCATACAATGAATCATCAAAGAAGAAGTATAGTCCTCTATTTGAGATTTTCATAGAACCATATGTCGAGTAGATAGAGAAAAAGTGGATTTAGCCGTTTGAGTAACACGTGTGAGATATATCTCTCAGTTTCTTCATGAGTTTGGGGGCAACGATCTCATTCGGATTACTTAAAAGTTCAATCTCTATTTTCGCATTAAAAGCACACAATGCATCATCAAAGGAAGGCACATAAATTACATACCAGATTTTGATATATTTTTATGAATTTTTAGTTTTTTACATTTTTAGTGGGTTTATTTTTTTATGATATAAATATTTTACAATTTTAACCTTAATTTGAAGCATACAAACTAGATTCGTCAAAATTATATACTTTAGAGGTAATGTTTGACGCAGAAGAGAGAGTGTCTTTGTACATGCAGGAATGATGATGTCAATATAGTGTTGTGGGAGAGCTATGGAAACCCAAACCAACACGCATACATTTGGAGTGTTGTGAAACGAATTCATTAAGTGAGTAGAAATTGTGGGGAGGTTGGGTTAACAATTCATTCACTATATTTATAATATAACTATATTTATCGTCATCACAATGCATGGGTATCCAACTAGTGTAGTATACACATGATATTGCGGTACTTTTTCTATTTTTGGATAGCAGTATATTATTGGGGGTAAACTAATAATGAATTATTACTATACAAACCAAAATAAACCGCATCTCAAAGACTAAAACTATTGTTGTTGATACGGGCAGAAAAACTTCCTACCTATGCAAGCACTACTGTTGTGAAAAGAAATCAGTTCTTAACCAAATCATGCAACCACTAAGGGTGCGTTTAAATTGAGGGTTTTGGGAATGAGAAATGTGAATGGATTGATTGAGGGTGTTTAGTTAGTTGATATGGTTTTCAAATGTTGGAATGATACTTTAAAATAAAGGTTTGGCCATACACACCTTACATGGTGGGTTTAGAATATGATTCCCAATCAAACTACTTTTTTACAATTAAAAACCTAAACTCACCCAGTAAACCAAACATTAATATTAGATATGTTACCTAAGCTTATACCTATTCGCATTCAATCTTATAATCAAACTCATACCCACACTCATTTCTAATAAAAAACCAAACGACACCTAAGTCGTGTTTTCTTATTTTGTGATTCTTGGTGTCATTTCCTAAGACTACTGGTAGTCATAAGGGTTGTTTTTAGAAGTGTTGCAAAGTTTATGGGTTTTGCTTGTAATCAAGATAGAATTTGTTCTTTCAAATTTATTTCTAAATTTAATATCACGGCCTCAGAGGTTGACAAGATATTTGCGTGCCACGCCAAGATCTCCCAATATGTTCGTAAGATTTGGTAATCTCGCTTCAATCACAAACAACGAGAAATGTAATAGTTGAATAAAAATGACTTAGATCCATATCTTTATTTAACATGCTATTAGTAACAAAAGGATAATAATAATGATGAATTATTCAAAGGTTTTTCCAGGAGACTTTACTCGAGATTGTACTAGAGGCATCGGCGTGTTGCAAGACGCTAACGGATGTGATTACACTATTAAGATATGTCCAAGTGAGAGTTGTTGGTTTATGGACATAAAATAATAGTCGTATGTTAGTATCAAACTCGAGATCACGAGATTGCACACTTTATGTATGAAGAGTTAACGAATAATAATTATATATAAAAAGTTATATTTAATTATTATATACACAAAACGTTTAACGACCATTAGTAATTAACGGACAATTGACTAACGACCATTGAGTTCAAAAGAAAAGGACTAGAATGACATTATATGTCAAGAAGGTTCCAGATCCACACTTGTACACACATAATACCCTAACCTTGTTTTCTCTCCTCATTTCTTTTGGTGGTCGGTCGAACAAACACCCACTAAGAGTTTCGATTGGTTTTGCTTTGAAAAACAAATTGTTTTGTGTTCATTACTTGCATAACGTTAACTTGGTATTAGTACGTGTGTACAAGAACGTGATTCAATCACACTATTGATTGAATCTTGGATTGAATTACAAAACGGTAAAGAGTAATTCATATAATTCACATAAACCCTAATTAGAGTTCATCTTGTTGATTATTAAAGAATTGATTCTTGTTTTGCTTGAATCAAAGAGGTATGCATACTTTTTTATTTGGTTAATTAATTTACATGTTATATGATATATACGCTTCCGCATGTGTACTTGATGTTTATTGTTTATATTTATGAGTAGTCATGTTATATAATTCCAACATCTGCATTATATGATTGTATAAGGGTATAACCCTCAACCGGAGGCTATCAATAAGTAAATAAAACTTTGTAAAGAACTCTGCAGTAGCAAGCATTCAAGAAAACGATTACATGGACACCGTGGAGGATGTAGAAGGTTATTATGGGGTGCATGCTGTCATTTAAAAATTGAGATTTTAGTATTATTTTTTTATTTTGACCATTTTTGAAAGTCCCCCACGAAAACTTAAATCGCCCCCACCCACATATTAAAACCAACATTCAACACTTTAAAACCTTATAAATCATTCATCTCTATGTTACAATACTCGATTTATCATTTCTATCCTAGTTTTTCTTCCGCATTTTGTTGCTATTATCAAAAAAAAAAAAAAAATGCCCCCCACATTCTATTTTCATGGTTCCGTCACTGATGGACACAATGGCAATCATAGATACCACACACAAAGTAAAAAATAATCATTCAACATTAATACATGAACGATTCCTGCTAGAAATACAAAACTCATTGCCCCAAGTCCCAGCTTCCATAGCAGCGAAACTTCTTAAACCACTATAAGGCAATACTGTTGTATGACTACGAAAATAAACTTTTGATAACTGATGGGTTAGGGGAAAGTACACATTTTAGTTCACCTATAGTCAATTCAGAATCAGCCATCAATATAAAAACATTCAGCTATTTTTTCATCTCAATATAAACCATTGTGAAAATGCTGCCCTTGATCCAGATCTGCAGTTTTGACTTTTTATTAGTCAAACTTTGACTTTTGCTTAATCCCTGCATATCCTTCAATATGACAGCAGCTAAGCAGCATCTAGGTTTGACTTCACCTCTATAGACTTTGCATTCCTTCTCCCCTGTTTGTAAAACAAAATACATTTTCCTTGTTGCAATTCAAACCATTTAAAGACCCCATATATCAGCAACTCTCTTTCACATCTTTAGAACTCTTGACTTGAAAGCTTAGCATTTTCAGTTTAATGGCCTCTTTGATAACTTCGTTGAGTTTTTATCTTAAAAAATTCTAAGTTTTTTGCTAAATTTTGATAGGAGAATATGAATATATATACAGACTTTTTGGCTTACTAAGCTAACAAAACAAATCTGTGGTTTACAAAGCCTAGAGTAACATAACAATCACTGAAGGGTCTAATATCTAGAGTCATATAAAAATTGACGCCTAGCGTTTGTATAGTTCAGATGATGAGACGTGGCCATTTTCAACATGCCTTCACCGTATGAAAACAATGATGACATGAAGTGCAGAATACAAGCTCAGGCTCGTTACCACAATGGCATAAATATACTAGGAAAAAGAAACATTGGATCCCCAAAATTAACAAATACGAAGCAAGTATTTTTCAACTTCTTTTATTTTAGTGACCAACTGATTATGGCTAAAACCAGGATCAATATTTGAAACACATCTTTCCATAGCAATTACAACAGTTATATGGCAAAGAATCGTTTTATAAAATAAAAAAATGTCAACGGTTAAGACTGCTCTTTATGCTGCTTAAAAAGTACTACTTATCAAGTATCTATGGAGCATGTGCTATTACATTAGGGATTTAGGGACCAAATCATTTATATTTTAATCAATTATTTTATTCATAGATAATCAATTATCAGTTTATCACTTTAAAAATGTAATCAAACAAGCACACTAGAGTAAAGAGACTGACACCAGAACTTAAATAAGATATCTTATGAAAAAATTGTAGCCAACATGTTTCTGACTCCAATTATTATTAGGTAATATTAGCCCCCAAAACAAACAGAATGAACCTTTGATATCTTATATTAAACTCACAAGATTTAAAAATTAGCCACAAAAAAGTATGTCTTGTACGAAATACTAAATAAGGTACCTGGTTGTTACACTCAATCCTGGAACCTTTAGCCGTTGCCCCACAAAATGAAGTTTCTATTGTTGAGAAGACTCACATGTGCAATAGCCTAATTCCGATAACTTTCTATATATAGATATATATACGAGAACAACGGTGTGATATCAAGAGTCGAAGAAAGTTGACATGTAAACAAAACCAGTGCTGTGAAAGCCATTTCGTAAGCTTAAATAGCACAAATCGAAAGAACCCTGTTCAGGAAAAAGTAACTATTTGGTAGGGCAGATTGGAATTTATGCAGGTCATTGGACACTATATCAATTACAACATAAAACTACAACAGTCAAGATATGATTGTGATAAAAACTCCCATGTTTAAAGTTACCAAAGTTAAGATCACTGTTGTGACTTTGCATTCCAAGGCTACCTTATTGCCATAGTGACACATATGTGCATTCATCACTATGTTTTTACATAGAGCATACAAGGTAGTTCCATTTAGGTTGAATGAATATTTTGTAGTTCCATTGATCAATGACATATTATGCGCTGGCCGATTTCCATTTAGGTTGAATGAATATTTTGTAGTTCCATTGATCAATGACATAGTTCAAAGAGAAAGTCAGCCACCAAACATGTTACATATGCAAGAGAAATTGCAGAATAAGATTCAACTAGATCAGATTATAAAGGTGGTGAGTCAAATAATTAGAAACACACATCGACAGCGAGATAATAAATGATCCACCAAAGACATTCCACCCACAATATCCTTCATGTGACCTAATTTCAATTCCTTGACGTAACAGAGCTGGTGACTCTTATGTTTAAACTTTGTTCATGTTGCATCTAAACTACCTATCATAAAAACAAAAAATCAATCTCACGTGTTCCGAACACTTCCAAACGACAAAAAAATAACCCATACACAACATTGGTATTTTATAAAAACAGAAAGCAGGAGCAAGGATTCAACAATAATAACCGAGAGGATAAGATAGATTGCCAGGTAGTTTCACTAACATTGTTCTTTTTATCCTAGTTAACAAAATATTAACAACATAGATTTGTTCTGATAATTGGTGTTTCAGATTGCTAAATTCAATGAATTATGTGTTATTGTTGGGATAGTTGTGAGCAAAATGATATTTAAATAACAAAAAACAATTAACTAACACAGTTTCCATAAGCAATTCATATGCTTGTTAAAATAGTAAAATACTAACAACATAGATCTGTTTCATTACAACGGTGGGTGAGCATCATGCCGGAACCGACCCGTCCCGACCCGAAACCGACTTCCTGAAAAACCCAAACCGAATCCCAACTCGAAACAACTCGGGTTTACTTGGGTCGGTTCGTGACGAGTCGGTTTCGGTCGGTTTCCGTGTTTTCTTTGTCCCAACCGCCGCAATTTGGCCTAGAGAAAACAAATGTTTACCCATGGTGCCGTTTACCAATGTCAAAAACTTTACTGAAGAAAGTACGAGACCCTTCGTGATGAGAGGCATCGTATTGAAGATATTATATGGGTTGCAAAGAAGAATAAAGTTAAACCGAGTCTGCTAGAAATGTTTCGTGATGGTGGATATGGTAATGGCGTGAGCTTTGTAATGAGTCAACCAATTCCACAGGTTCATCTCATGGAAATGCAGCAACTCATACCAATGGTTTACACACTCACATTGCAGCAAGCATATCAGTCCAGAAGACTACACCACACAAGACTTGTAGACTACTTCATAATAGTTTAACTAGTTGTAATAGAATGTAGTTGCATTTTAGCTTTATCAGTTAGTTAGTTCTTATTTCTCTTGTATAAATACCTCACCATGTACTCTTTTCTCATTAAGTTAAATACAATAATTCTTTGGCTTTCATTCTCTCTCAACTAACTAAATGGTATCAGAGCCAGGTTAGGAGGTTTGTTGGAAAGTAGTTCATATGTGCTTTTGTCATGTAAGATCCTTGAGGGTAGTCTATTTATGAGGTATGTGGAAGTGAGAATGCAGTAACCCCAAAGGTGTTTTGGAAATTTTGCTTGGAATTGAAGGGATCTTGCCATTTCAAGAAGTTGTTTGTGTTTTCTCTCAACTCTGCCATTTTGTTGGGGTGGGTAGGGACAAGATGTCTCATGAATTATGCCATGTGTTTTTGTGAAGTCATCAAGTGTAGTATTAAGAAATTTTGTCCCATTATCACTTCTTATGGTTTTGATGGATTTTTGAAAATGATTCAGAATGTATTGATGGAATGTTTTGATTGTTGATGCAACATGAAATTTGTTAGGCAAAAGATATGTCCATACAACTCTTGAAAATCATCAACAATTGTTAAGAAATATGTACATTTATTCATGGTCAGGTGTATGGACCCCATACATCAAAGTGAACAAGATCAACATAGATCGAGCATGTGAAATGCTAACAGAAATGGTAAACCGAATGTTTGGACAAGGGACAAATTGTACATTTGTTATCCGAAACTTTAAAAGAAGAAGTAGGTAGACTTTTGATTTTGTCGAGAACTTGAATGACGGGTGTCCCAATCTTGCATGCCATAAGTGGTTAATGCCGATGATGTGTAATTGTGGATTGTTGAGATGATTGTTGAGGTGTAGTTGCGTTGGAGAGTGTAGAGTCCTCCACAAAGATTTCCTGAGGTTTTCTTCCCATTATGGTCCTGGAAGTAGCATGAGTTGTAAGTGAAGGTGATGGATGAGTGAGTAGTTCTTAGGACTGTGCTGATGGAGATGAGATTGTAAGTGAATGATGGTACATATAGGACATTGTGAAGGATAAAATCATTGTGTATGCCAACTGAGCCTATTAGGTGTACCTCTGTGACATGACCATTGGGGAGTAAAACAAGTATGGGTGGTTGACATTTTCTAACATTAAACATAAGTGAAAGTAGATTCCAGATACTATCAATGGCACCACTATCTATTATCCAGGAATCCTTAGACTTTGAGACATATGAAGCAATGAAAGAATGCGGGATGGAGAATATACCGCCATGTATGATGGGACAAGGTTCGATCAAGATCTTTGTTTTGAAGCATTAGCGATTTGATTAAGTTGGTTTTGTAGCATGTCCATTCGGCATTCACAATGTCACCACTACTTGATCGACCGTAACCTTGTGGATCAAGATCTTCCAATGGAGTTTCTCCCAAAACCATGTTGATGGTAGCTTTGCCCTTAGTGTTCGTGTAGTTCTCTCGATGTGGTGGTACATATTTGTTGTGAAGAGGTGACCAACCGGATAACCAACCAATTTGTAGCATTCATTGCTATAATGACCTTCCTCACAGCTTTGTGCAAGTAATTCCTTTCCCGGTTGCTTTTCTCTCATTCTCGAGTTGGTGTTTGGTCTCGAGTGGTTGTTCTGCTGTGTGAGGGTAAGTTCTTGGGAGTGAATTTTGTTGTGCATAGCCTCTAGTCATGGTGTTAAGAGCAATTGGTGTGGATGTGGGCTGTTTAGGAGTATCTCTTTGAGTTTCTTCTTGTCTTAACATGTCAGTAGGCTTTTGCAACCGTGGGTAATGGTTGTAAGAGAAGTATTTGACCCCGATGTTGGTATAGCTTTCATCAAGTCCCATGAGAAACTCAGATGAGTCTCTTTCGTGATCCTTTCACCATTTGTCTTACCATTATCACATACACACTTACAACTACAAGCATATGGAGCTTGAAGAGCATCCAATTCATCCCATAAACCTTTAAGCTTATGATAGTAAACCTCAATAGTACTATTGTTCTGCTTTAACTGAACAATTGCAAGAGTGACTTGGTATATCCTGTGTCCATCCAGTTGTGAGTAATGTTCACTCAATTCAGACCATAATGCAGATGCAGAATGCACAAAACTTAGATTGTTGCTAATTTGATCAGATACAGTGTTCAATATCCAAGAAATTTGCATGTCATTTGCTCTTTCCGTGTGGTCTCAAATGTGAATCAAGTGCAGTTCATCATACTCACCCGCCATAATTTTCGCTTTGTTTCTAGCATTCAAGGCAATTGAAAGAGATCTTTTTCATGTACTGTAGTTTTCAGAACCAATTAACTTCTTTGAGATGAGTATCAAACCTGGATGATCATTTTGATGGAAGTGTAATGGATGGAATGCAGAATTGATGTCATCTTGATCCATTGTGTTAGTACCAGAATTACCAGAACCTTCTGAGTTAGCTCCTCCAGTGTTTGAAGGCATCGTTGACTTTGTAACAAACTTTGACTTTTCTAACTGATTCTTGATCTTGAAGAGATAGAATTGATGAATGATTCTTGATTGAAACCAGAGTTGATGATGGATGATGATGTTGATTTGTGAAGTTGATATGATTGTTACTGTTTGATTAAGTGGTGGTTGAATGGTGGTGATTACAATGATAATGATGTGTAGTTGATGATTATGATGGTTATGGTGTGAATGTTATTGATTATGGTGATTGAATGATGGTTTATGATTGTTTTGATGGTGGTTCTGTGGTGGTTGTGTTTGGAAAATTTTGGCGGGAAAATCTGTTATGGTGGTGAAAGTCTGTTATGGTGGTTATTTATTGCCGGAAGTAGCTCATCACCACAGTTTGTGGTGGTGATGGCTCTGATATCATTTAGTTAGTTGAGAGAGAATGAAAGCCAAAGAATTATTGTATTCAACTTAATGAGAAAAGAGTACATGGTGAGGTATTTATACAAGAGAAATAAGAACTAACTAACTGATAAAGCTAAAATGCAACTACATTCTATTACAACTAGTTAAACTATTATGAAGTAGTCTACAAGTCTTGTGTGGTGTAGTCTTCGATCGATATGCTTTGCCGCAGTGAGAGTGTAAACCATTGGTATGAGTTGCTGCATTTCCATGAGATGAACCTGTGGAATTGGATCACCTCATTATCATTGGGTGCAGAGCCTATGTTCACAATCACACAACTGACAAGTTTGCACCAAGATCAACACCAACTGTTTTACTTGGCTATCCACCAAACCAAAAAGGCTACATTGTCTATGATCCACAAACTCAGAAAACCATCACAAGCAGAAATGTAACTTTTGATGAGACCATTTTTCCTTTTCACCAAAACCCCATCACAACCTCCTATGTACCACCTCCCATACTCAGAACATCCACTAGAACCAAGCAATTACCAACAAAATTCACAGATTACCACCATTCCCTTCCTCATAAATCCTCTGTGCATACCATCACCTCTAAATATCATTTAACCAAATACATTAATTATAACAACCTCACATCCCCACACAAGCATTTCATCCGCTCATTAGATAGATTAGTGGAACCACATACCTATGTCCGTGCATCCAAAGACCCAAGATGGATTGAGGCAATGAGGAAAGAAATAGGTGCCCTTGAACAAAATAATACTGGGAGGTCACCGAACTTCCTCCTGGAAAATTTCCTATTGGTTCAAAATGGGTCTTCAAGATAAAATACAAAGCTGATGGTACAGTGGAAAGGTTCAAGGCTAGACTTGTTGCCAAAGGCTACCATCAAAAGGAAGGAGTGGATTTTACTGAAACCTTTGCTCCAGTGGCCAAAATGGTGACTGTAAGGACCTTACTCACCCTTGGAGTACAAAAGGGTTGGCACATTGAACAACTGGATATCAACAATGCATTTCTACATGGTGACCTCCATGAAGAAGTTTACATGACCATCCTCAAGGCTATCCAAACCAACCTCACCAACCGCTGTTTGCAAGCTCAACAATCTCTATGGCTCAAGCAGCAATGCATGACGATGGTTTGACAAACTCACTACTTACTTGAAGGAATTGGGGTTCAAACAAAGTTATGTAGACACTTCTCTTTTACCCTTTACACCAAATCATCTACTACTTCTCTTCTTGTGTATGTAGATGATATCATCCTCACTGGTAATGATAAGTCTTTCATCAATCATGTCAAACACCAGCTTGATCTCACTTTCATCATCAAGGACTTAGGACCCATCCATTATTATCTTGGCATTGAATGTTTCAGAAACTCTACTGGTATGGCTATGTCTCAAAGGAAATATGCTCTTGAGCTCTTAAAAGAAGCCAATCTCCTTCATGCTAAACCCGCAGCCTACACCATTAGATCCCAATATCAAACTAAATAAGATGATGGAGTTCCTTTGATGATCCTTCCACCTATAGAACCTTTGTTGGTAAACTTCTATCTCACCTTAACAAGACTCGACTTAGCTTATGCAAAGACACTCTCTTAGTCGGTTTCTTCAAGAACCAAGAACTCCTCACCAAAAGGCCTTAATCGTAGTTCTCGATACATCAAGATTTGCCGTGCCAAGGATTATTTCTACCAACTCTTAACAGCTTCTACTCTTATCGCATATTGTGACAAAGTTGATTGGGCAAGTTGTCCCTATTCTAGAAGATCCGCTTCGCAACAAGATCTATCTTGGTAGCAGTCTCATTTCTTGGCAATCAAAGAAACAAAATGTTGTTTCTAGATCATCCACAGAAGCTGAATACAGGGCTCTAGCAGACACTACTTGTGAATTATCATGGATAAAATGTCTCCTCAAGGATCTCCTTATTCCTGTCTCTACTCCAATAAAGCTTTTCTGTGACAATGCATCTTCTATTGCTCTAGCTTCTAACCCCATTCAACATGCCAGAACAAAACACATTGAAATTGATTGCCATTTTGTCAGAGATAAGGTTAAAGCAGGGTTGATACTTCCTACATTTGTTCCTTCTAAGGATCAGACAGTTGATATCTTAACAAAGGCTCTACACAGACCTCTTCATTACAGGTGTCTTTCCAAATTGAGCATTTGTGATCCATTCACAATGCCAATTTTTGGGGGATAATGAGTCAACCAATTCCACTGTGTTCATCTCATGGAAATGCAAAGAACTCATACCAATGGTTTACACTCACACCGCAGAAGCATATCACCCGTAAGACTACACCACACAAGACTTGTAGACTACTTCATAATAGTTTAACTAGTTGTAATAGAATGTAGTTGCATTTTAGCTTTATCAGTTAGTTAGTTCTTATTTCTCTTGTATAAATACCTCACCATGTACTCTTTTCTCATTAAGTTGAATACAATAATTCTTTGGCTTTCATTCTCTCTCAACTAACTAAACTTTGGCAGCTTCTAGCTTTCCAAATTCTCCAAGCACCATTATACCAACAATGGGATAACCATATCCGCAAAACATTTCTAGCAGGCTCGGTTCAACTTCATCCTTCTTTGCAACTCATATAATCTTCAATACGATCTGTTTTCTTCATGCCAAATTGCGGCCGGGTACACATACGACAGGAAGCACGTATGCTTCTGTCACGATCTGTGAGGTAGACCGTAATCAGAATCAAAATCGTCGCGGTTCATACGGATGATGATAGTCGTCATATCGGCCAAAGCGACCTACGTAGTCGATCTGTGGTCGGGGCATTTTTTTGTTTTGATAGTGACGGCGGTTTTGCTGTTTAGTTAGGATTTAGATCTAGGGTTTTGGTGAAAATGTGTGAAGGGTAAAATTAAAGGCTAGTAGTAACAAATAATAGATGGGTAGATGTTTTTAGTAATGGGTTGAATCAAGCGTGAAGGCTGAATATACGTAATAAACTTTATCAAATTAACCAATATAAGCAACATATTTTATTTATTGTAGATGTATGTAATATACTTTTGAATAATTAGCAATGTATGTAACATTGAAAAATTACCGTTTGTCCTTTGATATTTTTTTACTTAGAAAAATTACAGTAATTTTCCCTTGACATTAACATTGACTTCCACTGTTAGTCCCTTGACATTTTAATACGCTTTCGTCCGTTTTTCTTTAAGCTTTTATCTGTCTTTATCCGCTTTTATACGTTTTCGTCCATTTTTCTTACGTTTTTATCCGTGCTTATCCGTCTTTATCCGTTTCCATCTGGTTTTGTCCGTTTTTATACGCTTACGTTTGTTTTTCTTACGCTTTCATATGTTTTTATCTGTCTTTATCCGATTTCATCCGTTTTATACGCTTTCATTCTTTTTTCTTACGTTTTTATCCGTTTTTGTCTTTTTTAAATGTTTTCATCCGTTTTTATACGCTTTCATCCGTTTTTCTTACGTTTTTATCCGTCTTCATTCGTTTTCATATGGTTTTATACGTTTTTGTCCATTTTTATACGTTTTCATATGTTTTCATCCGTTTTTATGTGGTCATGTCCGTTTTAGTCCGTTTTTATTCGCTTCCGTCCATTTTTCTTACGTTTTCATATGTATTTATCCGTTTTTAAGCATTTTCATCCGTTTTTATACGCTTTCGTCCATTTTTCTTATGTTTTTATACATTTTATCCGTTTTTATTTGTTTTTATTCGTATGAAAACATATTAAAATTGATGAAAACGGATAAAAACGTATGAAATTGTAAGAAAATGGACGAAAGTATATAAAAATTGACAAAAACGTATGAAAATAAACAAAAACGCATAAAAATAGATAAAAACGGATGAAAACAGATAAAAACGTATGAAAACGTATAAAAGTGGACAAAACCATATAAAACGGATGAAAAAGGATGAAGACATCTAAAACGTATGAAAATGTAAGAAAAACGAACGAAAGCGTATAAAAACGGATAAAGAAAGATAAAAACGGATAAAGAAAGATAAAAACGGATAAAAACATATGATAATATAAAAAAAACAGACATAAGCGTATAAAACCGGAAATAAACGGATAAAAATGTATGAGAACTAAAGAAAACGGATGAAAGCGTATAAAATGGACAAAACGTATGAAACATACAAAAACGGACAAAATCGCATAAAATGAATAAAAACGTATGAAAACGTATAAAAATGGACAAAAACGTATACAAACGAATGAAAACGGATAAAGACGGATAAAAACGTATGAAAACGTAAGAAAAACGAATGAAAGCGTATAAAAACGGACGTAAACATATAAAAATGGATGAAAGCGTATAGGAATGGATAAAGACGGATAAAAACGTATGAAAACGTAAAGAAAACAGACAAAAGCGAATTAAAATGTCAATGGACTAAAAGTGTATTACGTACATTGACAATAAAAAAAAGTATGTTACGTATATTAGTTAATTTGATAAAAGTTTGTTAAGTATATTCAGCCTTCACCCTTGAATCAAAGCCCATACTTCAACTTTCATTTTGGATAAACTAAAAAAGCAAAAAAGAATAGTAGGAAGTGATAACACTTATCCTCCTCATTGTCAAATAGTCAATAGTTAGAAAAGTGAAAAATGAAATAGTGGAAAAGTGAAATCTCACACAAAATAGTGGAAAGTATTCAAACTTGAAATGTTTCCCGAGTTGGTAATTTAATAGCGAATCATAGATAGTCAAATCATTAAAAATACAAATATAGAAAGTGAAATATCAAAGCTTCTCTTGTACGTAAGATTGAAATTTCAAATTTATCACAATTAAAGGCAGGAATTTGTCTATTTAAGTATCATCTTCGATGGCCTAAAGAGATAAATCAATGATTTATGAATGCTAATCCATTGTACCCCTTTGACCAACGTTGTCATCTGGAATTAATTCTAAAATTGTTGTACACCCTTATATTCCGTCTTCGATGTGCTTTGGTTTCTGGTTCTCATAGTTTCCGTCTTTTTTTTTTAAAAAAAAGAGTTAAATTGTTCTTTTAGTAATTGTGATTTTGCTAAATTAGTTACATGAAATTTCTTTATATCTTCGTGAATAAATTATGTGGGTTTTCTTTACAGGCAAACAACTGAATAAATTATGTTTCTTCTATACAAAAAGATGATGAGTTGCAAGTAATTCCATCAAGTAAATTTCATGTTCTCCATCTTCCTCTTTCATTGGAGTTGTAAGTTTTATACATCATGTTGTTTTGTTTTTACCTCATGCTTAATTAGGTTTAAAGCTTTAGTAACGTTAAGATTTTGATATCCATCGGGAATATAGTGCTATTTTGGATTTGATATTGTTTGCTTTTTACATATATTGCTCAGTAAGTGTTCGGTTAAATGTTTATGAAGCCATTTTGTTATTTAATTGCATTTTTTTGTATGCTTTTCTTTTCATGTCTACTATGGTCATGCTCAAAATGGAATGCATTATGATTATTGTTCACATCTACTGAAGTAAAAATATAGCAAATGCACTCTTTTACCTATAATGTTTAAAAACCTCTTTTTTTTCTTTTTTTTTTCAAAGTTCAAGAAAGAACCCTATGACACCTTACAATGAAGCTGAGATGTACATTCAGGTAATGTACATAACTACATACGGTTTTAAGTTCTAGAATCAAAAGAAATGTTATAATTACTATTTATGGACATACTAATAGTCTAATATACTTACCATTATGTAATCACCTTTTTATGTTAGGATCTTTGTGTAATTCGGTATGTTGTTCGCTGACAAGCTGCTACGCACATCCAAAAACTATGAACATATTCTTTTTTCATTGATTATCTATATCTTACGTGATTCAATGGTAATAGGAATGACACATGCATGTTTACTCCGTTGGATATTCCTTATACAACAGGGTGTATTGTAGAGAGGGATACATGTTGGCTAGAAGAACATGTTAGCATTGTTATAAAGAAGGAGAAACCTTATATTGTTATACCAAGAGGGTGTGCGTGTATCGTAGAGAGGGATACATCATAAATGAACCAAACAAGTTTTTGGCGTTCACATTCCATGTAAAAACAGGTGCCCTTTTTTAATCATAATTTGTTATTCAAACTATAAAAGTACTATTATTAAGCTATGATTAGACAATATATTACAACTTTTTTTTATAATTGTTTTAGTTTATTTTGATATTTTCACGTTCATGTTTACGTTACACGAAACAATTATCACAATATCGTAACTATAAATACTTGTTGTACTTTGACAACTCACGCCCAAGATATCTATACTTCATGTCAAACTTGATTTCTATTACTTTACACGGTAACTTTGTAAAGTATTTATTGTTTAAAAAAAAAAAAAAAAACCGACATACCATATACATCGAATAACCTATTCGTGAATGTCAAACCCATTGTTTCAATGTATTGGAAAGTATTCAATGTTTCCAATGGAAAGTATTAAAAGTATCAAACCTTGGCAGCTTTTGAAGACGACATGTTCCCTTTCAAACTAAAGAGAACATAATTCCCCGTTTGCCTTAGCTTTGCGATGACTATTAATAAATGTCAGGGCCAAACAATTTCAAATGTGGGTGTCTATTTGCCAAATTATGTTTTCTCGCATGGCCAACTTTATGTGGCATTGTCTAGAGGGATATCTCGTAGAACAACAAAGGTATTGGTTAAACCAGTCAAAGAGTTCCGTCAAGCAGGAATCTATACCTCAAATGTCGTGTATCAAGAAGTTTTACGCGACGAGTAACGTGTGTTTTTAGTTAATATTTCATAATTGATGTAATGTTTCTTTTTCAGTCTCACTAAGTATTTTTATATGTCATTTGACACATGTTAAGAATTTTTGTTAAACTTGAATTATCGGATGTTACAACCATTTGCAATTACATTTTGGTCTTTTCACGTTCTATTTTGAATGTTAAACGAAACACTTGCCATAATATCGCATATCGTTAATTGTCTACCGCTAGGAACCGCTGCCGCCATGCGCGGGTACTCGCCTAGTAAATATTTAAATGGGAATATCTCCTTTCTTTTTAGTCGGAAATTTCATATATAATCAAATATGCATTAAAAATATTATACATTATGTATTTAATATTTGCACTTGCATGAAATTAATTATGAAAAAAGAATAACATATAAAATTAATCTTAAAAAAACTGATACGCTTTTTAGCATAACAAGTAACTACCGTATAAAGTTTAACACGAAGCAAAACTTAAAAACTATCAATAACAACGACAATAATACAAAATCCCGTCAAAACAGGTTTGAAGGAAGCAGGATGTAGATATTCGTACCTATCTTGATATATTTAAAAACAAAAGTAAGCAAATATCTAAAACGTTTAATTAAACTGAATCTTGAAATCAATGTATAAAATACTTTTCTTGCTTGATCACGATTCCGATGGAAGTATGGACAGGGACGAAACCAAGGTGAGTTTCGGGGCACCCATGTAATTTTGTGGCGTAATGTTAATTTTTGTAAAAAAAAACTCGATTTTTTCAAAATGCATCCGGTCTAAAAAAATATTTTCCTCGGTTTGTATAATTTTTCGTAAATACACTTAGTCAAATTGTGTCTTGCTTCCGTCCTTGAGTATGAAACTAGCTTCCTACGATTAGTTTGGCTCAATCGCTATTGGCTAGCACCAAACCGTCTTACATGTCTAAAATAACATCATGTCATGAGAGAGGCTAAAACACCCGCAACTCTAATCAATTTACACTTGTGAGTTCACATAGACACATACATGAACAACATGCCCAAACACATACTGATTGTCTTGGTAGACGGGTAATTAAATCAAATACAACTCGGAAATGAAGGTTAACACCGAACTCACATTGTATCATGACAAGTGAAGTTTAAAGAAATAATACATGCGAAAATGTTACAAACCACCACGACCATTTTCCTTGTAAATGGGGGTGTAAATAAAATTTCTATTACTTGACTTGGACACAAGGATCCAAAGTGATATCTTATACTCTATGTTTTTTCAGCATTTGATTTTAATTGTTTCAAATTGATTAACAAAAGTAAGCTTATATAGTCGAATATACAACACTAGGTATATAACAACGGATAAGGATTTAAAACGTACACTTTTAAGGGGTCATTTAAGCCTTAATTGACCACTTTTATATCCGTTACTGCTTAATTTCGTTCCTTTTCACTTTTTAGGTCTCTCGGAAGCAAAATGGTGGAATGATGCATATTTGGACGAAAAGGAGTGAAAACATAAAGAAAATGGCTAAGTCAAGATCAAGACACTCAAGGTGTCGAAACTTGTCGACGACGTCCCAACTAAAGGT
This sequence comes from Chrysanthemum lavandulifolium, assembly GCA_022545495.1. Taxonomy (NCBI): domain Eukaryota; kingdom Viridiplantae; phylum Streptophyta; class Magnoliopsida; order Asterales; family Asteraceae; genus Chrysanthemum; species Chrysanthemum lavandulifolium. The sequence continues at coordinate 60,655,716 of CM040243.1, read as the reverse complement.
GACGCCGTCCTCTTACGGATTTAATTAAAATACACCCGCCGGCCAAGAGACTTTTTGTTAAAATACACCGACGGCCAGCTTTGAAGAGGAAGGGCGTCACTAAGACTTTTCATCTCGTATCACCCGATCCGTAATCGACGACGTCCTCGTTGAAGCCCGACGGCCACAACTACAACGCCACGCCATCCCAACGATAATTTGGCCAAGACGAAAACCCTAATGACGGCGATCTGACGGCGTCCCACCTATAAGGCGACGCCGTCACAATTGTAAATCTATATATAGAATTCGATTTTTCAGTTTTTAAGGGGTAGACTTGTGGAGTAAAAATCCTAAACGTTTGTAGTCCGACTTGGACAATGTCTTAGAGTCCCAAACCCTATTTTATGCATCAAGATAAGTGTTTTATTCCATTAATTTCATTATGTCTTCCATTGAATGTGTGTATGCTTGTTTGTTTAACATGTCCGGTTAAATTTCTTGTGTGTTTGCTTAGATCTATGAAACCTAGTTGTTAATTATTGATTGGTTGTCTCTTATCTTAATTGTAAATGGCTTAGGAATGCACTAGGCTATCGTTGTGTTTAAATGCTTGAGTAATCTTTGTGAACATTATTTTATGAATCACTTAGAGGATTTCGTAGTCTAAACATCCAAAGATAACCTTTAGGTTAGTTTATGAAACATCTAGCGGATTTCATAGGCAATAACCTTAAAGTATTCTCAAAGAGTTAGGGCATAAGCATTCTCTACGACCTTAGAAAACACAACGCGTTAAGAATAAGGACGTGACAATTCAACCACCAATAAAAGATAACTAGGGAGTAATAGTATCTAGGTAGACACATTTTTAATAATCATATGAGTACACATCAAAAAGACATAGCTACCCGTAGTAATAGATAATTAGAACAGTAGAAGTAATCGGTAGAAGTACCACCCCCAAATCCATTGCCCTGAGATTTTACTCTTAGCTTTCTAAAATATATATAAAAGATAAAAAAGAATCATCCTCAACCCCAACCTTAGCGTAGTACACTTCTTGCTAGCATTCCTATTCCCCTAGAGAACGATATCAATACCCGAGGCTTACCCAATACTACACTACAACGATTAGGTTCATCGCTTAGGGTGTTGAAAATTTTCTCCACGAAAGGAAGTTCCTTTGATCCCGAACGCGCCTCAGACGCCGCATCAAGTTTTGGCGCCACGGGGAATAGAATAGCTAGTTAGATTTCTATCTCGCTTAGGTTCCCTTGCTTGATTCCTATCAAGTAAGATTTTTTCTCATTTTTAGCTTCCTTGTAGTCTATCCCCCTTCTTTGTGACTTTGTTCGTAACACCATCACTTTTCATCATGGAAGGTGATAACCCACCAAACAACAACCCACCATCAAACAACTACCCACCACTCGATCCAACTTTTGCCAACCAACTTCGAGCTCGTATTGTTAGTGAAATAGGAGAACTTAAGAAATTGAATAGGATAATCAAGAGTGCACTTGAGAAAGCCCTTAAGGAATCCACTAGTACTTTAGATAGTGATCCAACCACGAGCGATGATTCGAAGGATGAAATGGGAGAAGGGGATTATAAAGTATTGGAAATTATGGAGGGTAGTGAGGAAGAGGAACTTAGGGAATATTTCGAATCATAACCTAACGGAAAGGAAGCCGCCTATCACTATAATGTAGTTAACTACCCGCGACCACCTTTCGAGCCATGCATAAAAAGGGGTGACCCTAAAAACATTAAGATACGGTGCATGATTGGGTACTTATATAGGGATCACACTTACATAGACTATAAGGCACCCATGAACATAATGTCTAGGCTTTATTATAATTGGATCATGAGCGAAAAGTTAGGACCTATGAGATATACCTTTTACCCTAGGAAAGTAAGTAACTATGTTGGGAGAGCTAGAGGATTGCATGTCTTCGTAGGTAATTTCACATATAGGTGTGATTTCATGATCTTGGAAGATGTTAAAGGCATCATTGATGGATTTTTAGGAGGGGTTTTTCTAACTTGTGCCCTAAGGCACAAATTAAGCACACCGAAAGTACACAGAGACCCACTAAAAAGTACATAGGGATCCACATAAAAGTACAGACAAGTGTACTTTTATGTAGGTCCCTGTGTACTTTCGGTGTACTTTTTATGTGCTTAACTTGTGCCCCTAGGGCACAAGTTATAAAAACCCTTTTAGGAGATGTGATACTTAGGAGACCATTTATTGAGAAATCTATGATGGTTTATGATCAAGAGGAAGGAATAGCCAAGTTCTCAAATGGGACCGAATGTGTTAAATATATAATGCCCTACAAGAATAAAAAGTTTGAGGGTATTGATGATTTAGATGTAGACAACATTCCAGCTTTTGAAGTAGGTTGGGAGAACAAGGTTTACTACAACGCTTGTCTAGAGATAGGCCCCGAATATATTCGTGATGAAAGAAGATTTAAGGAAATCGAATGGGCATCTAAGATAAGAGGAAAGTAGGAGCAAGACTTTGAGTCTAGCTACAAGACTCATAAATAAAGAAAAGCGCTTCGTGGGAGGCAACCCATGCTTAATTGTTTGCTTGTTTGTGTGTCATATATCTTTTTCATTGTTGTTTATTCTCATGTTTGAATTTGTGAAAATGCTTTATTTTGTCTTTAACCTCCTCTTAATTACATATAAAGGTATTTTACAAAAAGGATAAGTGTAGGGAAGATTACACACGTTTTTAAAAGAACGTGAACATTAGAATTACAACTAGTGAAATTGATGTATATGTGTGTTTGTTAGAGTCAAATGCTTGTATCGAGTCATAATGAATGTTTTGTAGGAATTTTTCCAGGAAAACGCAGCAGACTAGTTTCTGTCAGAACAACCTGACGGCGTCAGGATTAGAACCTGACGACATCAGGTGGAGCAAAAGCAACTTATAAAATTTTCTCGTTTTCTGTGCTATTTATAAATTTTTAGAATTTCTCAAGTCTTAATTTTCCAGAAAATCTGCAAACATCCATTCCACAAGCATTATATCCTAGTTTAGTCGTGTCATATATAGTTTTACCGCCGATTTTACGCGAAGGTTTTGTCTATTTTCTTAAAATGTGCAGGTTATATTTGGCAAGAAGAAGAAACTCAACACTGGATGGAGCTTATCGCGTATACATTCTTCTTAGGAAAGAATTTAACCACTACTTCACATGGATCCTACCGAACTAATCAGGGGAGTACTAGTTTCTTTCTCTTTTAATTACCTTCCTTTATCATAACTTTGATACTTTCGGAGAATATTGGGGACAATGTTCAGTTTAAGTGTAGGGAGGGAGAATAAAACAGGAACTTAGAAACTATGCTTATCCTTGAATATTTATCTTATCCTAGTTCATTTGTGTAATAAGCTATGAGAAATATTTGTTAGGACAATTTTAGCACCAAATTTAAAAAAATGTATGACATGTACGAGCAAAAACTTTAGTCTTAATAAGGGTCTCATGGATAGGAGTTATATGACTAGCACAAAAATAAACCGTTTACCACTCAAATTCCACCCCAAAATGCGAGGTTCGCCTAGATCTTTAGGAATAAAAGTATTCACCTTTAATGCTTAGAGAGTGTACCGTAGTATAATAGATTCTAGAACTTGTTTTATGATGCATTCCGAGATCGCTAGTGAGACTACACTTGTGTAGTTAGGAATAACTAAATGATAAGAGGCATTAGGATAACCCTTGTTTGAAACCCGTATTATAATTACTTCTTCCACATCGGTCGAGTAATTACCCCACACCCTGCGATGTACTCATTTTTAGTACACGATACCCCTAGTTAACCCTCGTAACCTATCTTTTCGCGGTTCTAGTGATGTTTCGTTTTCCTGGAATATCAATGAAGAGCATTGTTTACAATCCACCCCAAATGTACACCCAAATCGCTTTAGCCTACCTTGTATGCACTCACCTTTAGTGCATTATTGTTATCATACTAAACCCTTAGTTCAATTATCTAGTTACTTGCATGGTTGCTAAGTCGAGTCATATCTTTTATACACGCTTTGGGATGATTGGGACTCATGGGTAAAGTAAAATTTTATGAAGTGACGGAAGGAACGTTAAATTCAAATTCCTTTATTTACGTAATTAAATACTCCAAGTGTTTTGATCTTTTCAAATCGGGTCAAATTAGTGTTAGAGTAATAAAAACTCAAGTGTAGGGATGCTCCTATAAATCCCTTATATTTTGATGTTATCTTAGACGATGGTAGAGTAAAAGTGTATGCAAAAACAAAATGAAGAAAAACATACGGGCTACCATCCTACATCTATCTTTATGTTTATGTTTTTCAATTTATGTATGTTTGTTTCAAGTGATCTAAAGTTTAGTGAGTCGAGTCTTGGCTTAGCAACGCCATTCTTTTCATGCTTGTAACATAAGATTTTCGACTTGCCACCACTAAATCGCCTATCCAACCAAACCCTTTGTTTCCCTAACGTTACAACCCTTGAAAAGACCTCTTAGATAGTTGTTCCTAGGTGCTTACACCAAAGCGGTGGAGGTTTGATCTAGTCTCAAGCCTATGGTAATCTATATATTATGACCAAGTAATGAGTGTTTATCTTCCATTTCCATTTACTATATTTCATATACACCCGAGAGATGAGAGAATCCAAACATCATGGTGGTGGTTTTCCTGCAATGTGGTTAGATAATCAATTCAAGAGAAACAAATACCATCGGGTGGTTACCGGATATCACTTGGAATCGTGTGATCACTTTCCAAAGTAAACTATTCAACCCTAATGCCCGGGTTACACGAATATCTACTGATAAGACCAAATGCGCTTATAGAATTAGGCACAATTCAATAACCCTTGCGCTTATAAGTGTTTAGTGTTTTCTCAGATATCTTTCATGCATAATCGATATCCTATTTAAAGGAGATTACTCACTGCTCAAATAGAATTATGAGGATTAATCACCCCATTAATCACCTCATAACTATCCCTATTATAGTCGTTAGTGGTTACATGACCAATTAAACATGGTCATTAGCAGCTTGTAATCGCCATTTAGCAAGACTTTAACACTACCAAGATTTCATACCTCTAGCAAGATTTCATAGCACTTCAAGGAAACACCGCCATCGGTGGAAACACTTCCTATTAGTGGAAACATCGCTTATCGTTGAAACCACAAGCAAGATTTTCCACAAGCAAGATTTCTACTAGTACTACCAATACAAACCACTATAAGAGTCGTGGTGTTCATGGACCTTATGGGTGTACACTCCGCACCTCCCAACCCATTACAAGGTATGAACTAATCCCACAAGTGCACTAAATTTTCCAACAATCCTCCCCAAATTTAGTTCACTTCCTTTGCATAAAACCAAACATTAAACAAAACATGTGCATAAACGAAAATGTCCCGAGGATTAAATTTCCATCTTAGTAAATTACACGCTCAAATATTCGAGAATTAGGGTGTTCTAAGAATTGAAACCTTCAACCCATTTGAATACCAAGATAAAATACACAAGTTTTCAAACACTTAATGACTCCCGACACTATACAAGCCATGTGTCCATATCCAAATTCATAAATGTTGTAAAAGCTAAAAGTCCAAAGCTTCTCAAGAGGCAAAACTTCAACATTTACATAGGTGGTTCCTCTTTAGTCATGCTCCTTCCAAGCACTTTTCAAAGAAAATTAACCATTAAGAAGTAAAGACTTCATCCTCCTTTCAAAGATGTTCGAGCACAACCTTGGGATGTAAATAAACATGTGCTCCACCCATCGAATGTTCGACTTTCCACATTGAACTCGGCTCCCAAGTTTCCTTAGAGGAGTTGGGTGTCCTAGCATTCAATGACTAAGTTGGACTTAAACCCATCCCTTTAGCGACTTTATAACCAAGTCTCTAGCCATCCCTTCGTCAAGTGATCGCTAAGTTCGTTGAGATCTAACAAACTCTATAGATACCACCCCATTCATGATAAGCTCACGAATCATGCTATGCTTGACACCCAAGTGTCTAGACTTACCATTGTACATCCGGCTATAAGCCTTAGCCAATGTAGCCGCACTATCACAATCGGATAGAAATAGGTGCTATAGGTTTAGCCACAATGGAATCTCAAGAAGCAAGTTTTCAACCATTCACTTCTTTACCAAAGAAATGCTAAGGCCACAAATTCAGATTCCATTGTTGAACCGGTGATACAAGTTTGCTTCTTGGATGCCCAAGAAATTGCACCTCCACTAAGTAGGAATACCCGACCACCGGTAGATTTAATTGTCTTCGTAATCGATCCAACTTGCATCGGTGTAACCTTCCAACACCGATGGATAACCAAGATATGAAAGACTATAATCCATAGTTCTCTTCAAATACTTGATTCTCATGAACCGCTTTGCCGTTGATGAGCACTAGGATTACTAGTATACCGCCAATTTTCCCACCGCAAAACCAATATCGTGTCTTGTACAAGTCATGGCATACATCGTGCACCAATTACCCTAGAATACTCAAGTTGAGATACGACTTTGCCATTATTAGGCATCGCCTCACAAGTATCCATAGGAGTACTCACTGAGTACAATCAAAGTAATTGAATTTCCTCAACACCTTCTCAATATAATGAGACCGAGATATAGAAATTCTTTTACTTTCATGTTTAATCCTTATACCAAGGATAACATCGCCTCCCCATGTCCTTCATGGAGAACCTTGATGACAAAAATTCCTTTGTCAAGTCAACTCGATTTTGGTCGCCAAAGATCAACATGTCATCAACATATAGACAAATGATGACCTTTACTAGATTCATCAAATTTGCTATATACACATTTGTCACTTGGTTAAGAACATAACCACTAGACAAAACCACTTCATCAAACTTTTGATGCCATTGCTTAGGTGCCCGCTTGATCCATAAAGAGACTTAATCGCTTTACACACTTGTTTTCATTGCCGTGCATGACGAAGCCATGAGGTTGGTTCATATAAACCTCCTCTTCCAACTCACCATTCAAGAGAGTCTGTTTTCACATCCATCCGATGAATAACCTGATTGTGAATAGATGTCATAGCAATCGCCAGCCTTATGGTATCGATACGAGCCACGTGGGCATAAGTATTAAAATAGTCTATTCCCGACTTTTGTTTAAAGCCTGAATGACTAGTCTAGCCTTGAACTTTTCAATAGTTCCATCTACCTTCATTTTCCTTTTGAAAATCCATTTGCAACCCAAAGGTTTGCAACCGGTGGTAGATCAACCAACACCAAGTGTTGTTGCCCATGATGGAATCCATCTCATCATTGATTGCTTCTTTCCGTAAAGCAATATCCTCGGGACTTCATTGCTTCTTCAAATGTCTTGGGATCATCCTCAACAATAAAGCAATAGGAGTATTGGTCGAGACCTCATCCCTAGTTCCTTCAACCAAGTATAGTTGAAACTCGTGTCCAAATGACTTTGGAGTCCCGACCCTTTGCTCTTCCCGAGCACGTGTTCAAGTTGTTGAACCACAACCTCATCGAGGACCACCGATGGTTCCTCATCGTGGACCTCTCGATACGCCAAAGGTCATGAGTTCCATTAGAATCCTCGACTTGGTTCAGGGACCGATGAGAATCTATTCTCATCAAAATCAGCATCCCTTGATTCAATTATTGAGTTAATTGAAACATATTCATTAGGTTCAATAACATAGAACCTAAAAGCCTTGAATGCTCATCATATCCAACAAAGATGCAATCAATGCCTCTTTCACCCAAAGTCTTTAGCTTTGGATCGTGAGTCTTACAATGTTCTACAACCCCAAACCTTGAGATAATTCAGTTGGGTTTCCTTTTAGTCCGAGTTCATAAGGGGTAACCTTGTTCCTTTGTTGGGAACCCTATTTAACAAATAGCAAGTCATAACATAGCTTCACCCTGAACCCTTAACTCATCCCGAATAGGACAACATGGAATTAACCATCTCCTTCAAGACCCTATTTTTCCTTTTAGAAATACCATTTGCCGAGGAGTATAAGGGCGATCGTTTAATGGATTATTCCAACAGACCGAAAGTACCGAGTATCCATGTACTCACCTCCCTATCGCCCTTAATCTTTTGATCAAAGACCCAAGTTGTAATTCAACTTCGCTTTTAAACACTTTGAATTTATCTAATGCTTCATCCTTGGTATGTAATGATAGAGATAACAAAATCTAGAAGCATCATCAATAAATGTCACAAAGTACTTCTTATTTCCCAAAGAAGGAGTGGCATGCAAATCACACATGTCAATGTGAATAAGCTCCAAGATCTTAGTCTCACGACTAACACCCCGAAAGGGTTTCTTGGTTATCTTGGTTAACATGCAAGTTTTACATTTTCAAAGGTCCATGTCAAAAGCGAGGATTAAACCATCCCTAGACATATCTTGCATCCTTTTATAGTGAACATGGCCAAGTCTAGCATGCCAAAGGGTAGAGTCATCACGGTCATATGTGGTCACAAAAGTCAAATAACACTATCGGTGGTAACATTAAGCTTGAACATTTGATTACATAAATAACCAAAACCAATAAAAACACCATTCTTAGAAATAACAAATTTATCGATTCAATAACTTGTTTATATCCATGATTATTCAAAACACTACTTGAAACCAAGTTCTTCCTTATATCGTGAACATGAATAACATTAAACAAAGTTACAATCTTCCGAACTAAACCTAAGATCTACACAACCATGACCATGCACCAAGGTCGTTGACTCATTTCCCATGTGAAGAATAGAACCATCATTCGCTGACTCATAAGTCTTGAACCGACTTCTATCTTTGCACACATGAACTGTTGCACTGCAGTCAACCCACCACGCGACATCATCATTCTCGCACATAATTAGATTCGATACATATGTAACATAATAAATCGAAAAGACTTATTAAACATATTCTCGACCTTTCAAAGGAGTTGGAAGAACCACCACTCCGAACCATTAGTGCTCGATCCATTGGCTTTACCACCAACTTTAACACCTTTGCGGTCCCTTTTAATGTGACCGCTTTGCCACATTTCCAACAAGTAGGTGTTGCCTTCTTGTTAAGATCCGCCTTTGTGTTATCATGATATTTGCGCTTGCCTTTGTTATCATTGTACCGATGGAGTTGTTATGCTCCACCATATTGACAACAGATGCACCAAGAGTATTGCTACTCTTTGGCTTGTCATTATCCCGCACCTTGAGAGATTCCTCAATGTGCGATGATCGCCTAACTCAACAAGAGTTAACTCCTCCTTCATATGTTTCAAGGTATGCTTGAAATCTTTCCATGAAGGAGGAGTTTGTCAATGACACAAGAGACTTTGATAGCCTCATCCATGTTCATATGGTGTTGTGTAAACCTTCCAAGTATTCCAAGAAGTTCATTATATTGTTCCATAACTGGTCTTGAATCAGTCATTTTGTAATTTATGAAATTACTAACAAGGAACTTCTTACTTGATGAATCCTCAGCAATATATTTGGCATCCAAGGAATCCCACATATCTTTGGAAGATTCAAAGTTCTGATAAATATCAAACAGAGCATCAGACATACCATTGAGAATAAGACCTCTACATATGTAGTCATCATTATCCCATTTGCTCCTCCTCCGGATCTGCTCCACGGTAGCATCATCCCCATCATCAGGAATAGGTGTAGTTAGCACATACACCACACTCATGCTTGATAGCAAGAAGTGCATCTTCTTCTGCCATCTCCTAAACTCCACCCCTTCAAACTTGTCCAGCTTAGCAAAGTTTGAAGCCATGTGTTTCATTGCAGCAGCAGCCATTGATTATCATAAAATAGTTTACTTTGATTGTTGGTGGTGTTTTCCCAGAACAGGGGCAAAATTTTATCTGTGCTAAACCGTCAAGTCAAACAGACTTAAAACAGCTTAAACACAAATGCAATGAAGATCAGAGAATACAGGGGATTCCCGGGTCGTTATGTCCCACGGAGACTCAATGGTGTGCAAACACTTGATCAGACGGTAGAATGATCACTAATGATAGCGATCAGAAAGGATTTGGAATTGAATATTACACTACTGAAAAAGGTTTATAAATTTAAGCGACTTAAATACAAATTAAGAAAATTAAAAAGATAAAATCTATTAAATAAACGCTATCACTATTTGCAAAATGATGTTCTTGTTGATTTTATAAAACAAAATATCTTAAATAAACTATTTTAACTAAAACGTAAACTTAAAATATCTAAAACGTGGCCTAAAATGAAAACGTCGTTATGTACGAAAATTACTGTTGAGCGCAAGATAAACGTAAAATTTGTGAAATAAAAGTCCTACGAATGTAAAACAATTTTCTCACGTACTACATGACAAAAGAAAATTTTAGGAAAAGCGGGTATTTTTTCGACTTTTAAATTATTTATTACAATTAAAACTAATTTAATCTAATTTAATAATTAAAATACTAAATGATTTTGGAAAAATCAAAATTTCACTAAAAATACTTTAAGTAAAACGGTTTTAAGAAAAATAAAAAGTTGGACACTACTTTACGAAATAAGCAACTAATAAGCAAATAAGCTAACAAGCTAGAAACTGTAATGGTACTTTAAATATTAAAAGGTGCAATATTAAACCCGAAAAGACCCTAGGGCGCTTGGTTTGAGGTGTTGTGTTGTGACTTTGAGCAAGAGGTCGGGTCGAATCCCACCCCGCACCTTTTGCAAACTATTTTTTTTGAAAATTTCTTTTGCAACTTAAATTGTAAGGCAAAACAAGATCTTTTGTGAAAAACTTTTACAAAACTTGAATAAGCAGTTCCAACTCGCTATGTCCAACATGGTGACAAATAAGCAAGCCAAACACCCCTTAGCGATTTAAGCTAAATGAACTTTTGAATAAGCAAGAGGAATTATGCAAATAAGCATTCCAATTCGAGAAATAAGGTATAAGTTGATATAAGCTAAAAGATGAGTGTAATAAGCAGTTTAGGAAGCATAATCACTTGTTAAATGGAAATCTTAAGCTAAAAGGGAAATGAGCTTACAAGGAGAAATAAGCACTACGGGTAACCAAATAAGCTAAGTATAAACTAAACTGACCTTAGTACCTAATAAGCACTAAAGTAAACCTAAATAAGCTAAATGGGACAACTAAAATAAGCTAAAACAAATGTGCCTAGGCTGCTACAGTAACAATACCTGATGTGGGTTTTTGACAGAATTTTGAAGCAATTTTAAGCTAACCTAAACTATCCTAAGTGACAAATAAGCTATTGAAATATGAAGATGGGTATGTAGGATGCAAGAAAAAGCAGTTTGGACCAAGTTTAGACCAAAAATAAGTTGGAAAAGAAGTTTAAACAAGAAATTAACTCATTGCTTGGAACAAACAGGATGTAGCGCTTTGTGATTTTTTCTTTAGCCAAAACATGCAAACATTGTAAACTAAGCTAAACTCAACTTTAAAAACTTACTTAGACCTAAGACCACTTTGACTTTGAGAGTCAAAGTGGGTAAGAATTGGGTTTTGACCTCAAATAAGCTTAAACCAAACACCACTTCAAACTGCTAAAACACTATTACATAACTGAAAATCAATGAAATCCGTGCCGGATCAATCAAACAACTCAAAACACATTTAAACTTCATCAATACAAAATCTTAAGATGATTCAATACCAAAATGCATTTGACTAAAAAAATTGACTTTATTTGACTTTTGTTGACTTTAAGACAAAATTGTTTGAAACTTGATTTTAAGCTTTCAAAAAGTTATGAAAAGCTTATATAAGCTTATTGAAACTGATTAACAAGATGTATGAAGCTTGTTTCTAGGAAATGGATACTTGAATTTTTAACAGTAAGCATACAAACATGAAATTAAAGGAAACTAGGAATTAATAATTAAAACTTGATCAAACTGAAAGTGTAACCTTAGTTTAAGACTTAAGAACAAATTATTACAACATTTGAGTTAAATTAAGACATAACTAAAAAAAAACGACATAAAAGTAATTTTAAAACTAAAACTCTACTACTTCATTCCTCTTCTTTCTTCCTCTTTATACCCAAAGTTTTTCTCTTTCCACTCTGAATAATTCCCACCAATAAAAATAGCCATTGGATGACTTGGATAATTTCTAGCCGTTTGATTCATTTTGGCGCCAAAACGTGGACTTTAGCAGTTTAGGGGTTGAGTGAGGGGTGAGAATGAGCATTAATGTTTCTTGGAGTTGTGATGAGGTAGGGGGACAAGGAGTGAGCTGGGGGGATGGAGAAATGGGTTTGGTTGAGTGATTTCAGGCTAGCAAGTGGAGGGGACGACTTTGGCGGCAAAAGGGGGTTGACTGGATTTTGACCAGAGGAGTATTATTAAAAGGGGGGTTCAAAAAGCTTATATGGCGGGGTCAAAGGTATCAAGGGTCCAAATTGGTTTGAAAGGGCATAATAATGATAGGGACCATTGTTGTCAATTCGAAAATTCAAGGCCATAACGCCAATACTCAAAGTTCCTTCCAAGGACTAAAAGTGACACTCTCAAAAGTATAAGGACCAAAATTGCCACTTTGCAATTTTCAGGGCCATTTCGCCAATTCTTAAACTCAAGGACCAATTTGTAATTTTCTCAAAACTTTTTATATTTTTCACCAAAGGACTAAATTTGACAACTTTTGATTTTAAAAGGACCTTTGGTGACTTTTCTTTGAAATTTTGACTCGTGGACTATTTTGACAACTTTTGAAACTGGGGGACTAAAGCGCCAATTTTGCAAATTTGATACGTTTTCATCCGATTTTGATATTTTGCATTTAAAACACATAAAACACCGATTTGTGATATTTTGATCATTTTGATGTGTTTCGAGTGTTTTCGATGATTTTGCAGCTTATTTTAGACAAAAATGATGAGTATTTAGACACTCATCAATAATCAATTCAAGCAGAAACAAATACCACCGGGTGGTTACCGGATATCACTTGAATCATGTGATCACTTTCCAAAGTAAACTATTCACCCTAATGCCCGGGTTACACGAATATCTACTTGGGATAAGACCAAATGCGCTTATAGAATTAGGCACAATTCAATAACCCTTGCGCTTATAAGTGTTTAGTGTTTTCAGATATCCTTCATGCATAATCGATATCCTATTTAAAGGAGATTACTCTCCGTTCAAATGGAATTATGAGGATTAATCGCCCATTAATCACCCTCATAACTATCCCTATTATAGTCGTTAGTGGTTACATGACCAATTAAACGTGGTCATTAAGCGCTTGTAATCGCCATTTAGCAAAGATTTTAACACTATCAAGATTTCATACCTCTAGCAAGATTTCATAGCACTTCAAAGAAACACCGCCATCGCTGGAAACCACAAGCAAGACTTTCCACAAGCAAGACTTTCTACTAGTACTACCAATACAAACCACTATAAGAGTCGTGGTGTTCATGGACCTTATGGGTGTACACTGCACCTCCTAACCCATTACAAGGTATGAACTAATCCCACAAGTGCACTAAATTTTCCAACAAACACCCTTTGCGAGGTGCTAGTATATAATTTTCGTGCTTGTTATGACTATTGCGGTGCTTTTACTTGTTGTGAACTATATTAAACTTATGCTTCATGCCCCCTAACTTATAAATTGATTGACCAAAATCACATTTGCTTGAGGACAAGCAAATACCAAGTGTAGGGATATTTGATAAGGATTTAAAACATACACTTTTGAGGGGTCATTTAAGCCCTTAATCGACCACTTTTATATTCACTTTTTAGGTCTCTTGGAAGCAAAATGCCGGAATGATGCATATTTGGACGAAAAGGAGTGAAAACATGAAGAAAATGGCTAAGTCAAGATCGAAGACACTCAAGTTGCTGAAAATGAAGCTGACGGCGTCCCGACTAAAGGGTGACGCTGTCCCTCTTTACGGATTTAATTAAAATACACCTGACGGCTCAGTAGACTTTTTGCTAAAATACACCGACGTCGCCAGCTTTGAAGAGAAGGTCGCCACTAAGACTTTTCATCTCGCACGGCCCGATCCGTAATCAAACGACGCCCCTGTTGAAGCCCGACGGCCACAACTACAACGTGACGCCGTCCCAACGATAACTTGGCCAAGACGAAAACCCTAATGACGCCGATCCGACGGCGTCCCACCTATAAGGCGACGCCGTCGCAAGTGTAAATCTATATATAGAATTTGATTTTTCGGTTTTTAAGGGGTAGAATTGTGGAGTAAAAACCCTAAACGTTTGTAGTTCGACTTGGACAATATTTTAGAGTCCCAAACCCTATTTTACACATCAAGATAAGTGTTTTATTCCATTAATTTCATTATGTCTTCCATTGAATGTATGTATGCTTGCTTGTTTAACATGTCCGGTTAAATTTCTTGTGTGTTTGCTTAGATCTATGAAACCTAGTTGTTAATTATTGATTGGTTGTCTCTTATCTTAATTGTAAATGGCTTAGAAATGCACTAGGCTATCGTTGTGTTTAAATGCTTGAGTAATCTTTGTGAACATTAGTTTATGAATCACTTAGAGGATTTCGTAGTCTAAATATCCAAAGATAACCTTTAGGTTAGTTTATGAAACATCTAGCGGATTTCGTAGGTAATAACCTTAAGGTATTCTCAAAGAGTTAGGGCATAAGCATTCCTTACGACCTTAGAAAACACAACGCGTTAAGAATAAGGACGTGACAATTCAACCACCAATAAAAGATAATTAGGGAGTAATAGTATCTAGGTAGACACATTTTTAATAATCATACGAGCACACATCAAAAAGACATAGCTACCCGTAGTAATAGATAATTAGTATAGTAGAAGTAATCGGTAGAAATACCACCCCTAAATCCATTGCGCCGAGATTTTACCCTTAGCTTTCTAAAAAATGTATAAAAGATAAAAAAGAATCATCCTCAACCCCAACCTTAGCGTAGTACACTTCTTGCTAGCATTCCTATTCCCCTAGAGAACGATATCAATACCCGAGGCTTACCCAATACTACACTACAACGATTAGGTTCACTGGCTAGGGTGTTGAAAAACTTGCTCGACGAAAAGAAGTTTCTTTGACCCCGAACGCGCTTCGTACGCGCATCAACAACCCACCGATATTTAATCAATAAGTCTAAAGAACGGCAGTAATATTCTTACTAGAATTTTGATCATTTAAAAAATTTTGCTTCTCAACTTCCTCACATTTCACCAATATATTGTGGTAGAACGGTACCTGTTGATACAAAAGTTGGGCGTTCCTTGTTTGGAGCTCCGGCTCTCGTACCAATTGAGAATCGTTGTTTGAGACCCGCACTAAGAGATGTAAAACACCGTTAGGCTTACTGTGGATTGTCTCCACGATTATCCTCCGCGTGAGAGTAAGTAATCGGTTTAGGTTAAAGGAGAGTTAGGGTTTTGTAGATCGCACTTTAACGAGGGATGGATTCCTTTATATACACACGGAACTGTGTTGGTTCCGTGTTCCTCAACATTCGCGATCCCGCCTAAGTCGGTTGGGGAATGATTATCTTCGATTAAAAGATATCCGATATCTATTCCGTAAATAGATTCGTATTGGGCCTTCAGGGCGAAACGCTTATCAACAGAGCTCACTGTGGCCGGGCTTATCAAGATTGGTTTTGGTCGGGTTCGTGACCCGGATATAGACTATACGCCATCATGTCCCCCGCCTAGTATGCGCAGCGAGTAACAACGGATGCTAGACTAATAACCGTAGTTAGTGAAAAAATTCAAGCGTAGCCAAGAAGCCATAAAAATATACCCACCGTACATTGTATCTAGACATGGATTAAAAATGGGCCCTTGAAGTCGGGGAAAGTTATCAGACAAGCAATCTCAACCACATAGTTAGGGTTGGTGGGATCCATGTGTCACTCATCGTGTGGACGAGGAGGTTATATAACCTTCGCTCATTTTCACCGCTCCTTCCCACAAGAAAAGAAAACACAATCCGCCATTGTTCAAGAATACTTGCTGCAATTCGAAACCAACTTACTTCCAGTAGCCACAGGCGCTTGCTCAAAAATAACAATACCATGGTCGAACAATTGTCCGACTTCACCTCCCACCTCACCGAGCGATCTCTTAGAGTTCACATCGACACTTTATACCGGACGCATCCGTTGTTCCAAATGCGGGCATCTATTGCGGACTTCCCGAAGGGAAAGTGGGGTATATACACGTTTTTCATTCTTGAATCAACGTGCTACCTGTCTCCGCTTCGTATGCGATGTATTAAACTATTACAATCGCACATATCCCAGCTTGCACCGCATCGGGCGGCTAAAATAACTAACTTCGAGGTGAATTGTCACATCGGCAATTAACCCAACCATCTACCTATTCCGTGCCTTCTATCACACCACTCATGGGCACGGGTGGGTATTGGCTCATCGAATACCAAGTTTTCTCACGCAGCTAGCCATCTGTGAATGACCAAACAGTAAAGAACTTAAAACAAACTCAAACACCAATTGCAATTTAGATCGAGAATACAATGGATTCCCGGTCGTTAAGTCCCACGGAGGATGACCGGTGTTTAACACAATCATATTGTCGAATAACCACCAAGGATAATGGTCAAGAGGTATTTTGAGTTTTTATAAACTACAAAGGGCTTAAATTTAAGGAGATTAAAAAGTTAAACTATCTTAAATAAACGCTATCACTAATTTTAAACTGATGTTTTTGATTTTTTTTTTATTTTAAAACTTAAATTAAAAACTACGCGACGTACAAATAAAAACGTGAAACTTACACAATATTAATCCTAAAAATATGAAAATGATATTTCTACAAACCTAATGATATAAGAAAATTTTAAGAAAAAGAAAATTATTTTTATAACTATTTAATTAATTATTATTAATTAAAAACTATTTTTAACTATTTAATAATAACCTAAAATACAAGAAAATAGGAAATAAACCTAGAAAATAAAATTATAACTTGGAAAATCTAAAATAACAAAAAGAATTTTCAAAACTATTTTTGTATTTTTCTCGATTATTTTTCTATTTTTATGAATTTTAAACTATTTAAAACTAATTAAATTACTAAAAATTACAAAATAAACTATGAAAATCTGAAAATTACTTTTTTTACTTTTTATATTTATCTAAACTTAATAAAATGAAAATTATTTTTTGGACTTTTTCTCGATTTAATTGTATTAAAAGCTATTTAAAATTACCTAAAACTGCTTTTAATTAAGAAAATAGCAAACAGTGTTGGAAAATTATGAAAATTTCAGGAAAACTCTAAAATGATATTATGAATCTAGGAAAAATAGAAAAACATGGTGTTGTGTGGAGGAAATTGAGACAGCAGTTGTAAGTTCTTCTTAATAAGCACTTTGAATAAGCTAAATGATCACCACAAGCTATTAAACTGAAACAGAAGCACTAATATGCTAAAACTACTAGAATGAAGCAAGAAACAATAAGCCTTAACCTCTGGATAGCCAACTGCAAAGATTTGACTTAGTTGAGCTTATTGCTTAAAACAGATTTCTGAGTGCTACTTTAAGCCAAGCAATAAGCCACACAATAAGCTGAAATTGAAAACCACAAATTGGAAACTATACTAGACCTGGTTGGCAACCTTCAAACCAAAAATGAGACATGGAAAAGCTCAGGAGCTCGACAACCTCAACAATAAGTCGAGAAAATCTCACTTTGACTCGAGTTTTGAGCAGGCACTTAAGCCCTTTTGATGAGCCTTTTGAGGCTTTTAGAAATTTAATAAAATCTACAAAATGACCATAAGAAAATAGACCAAGATGAACTTTAAAACCCAAAGTTTCACTTGATATCACCCAAGAATGAATCTGTGAAAAATCCCTCTAGTTGGGTGAAAACAAGTATTTGCAAGTTTATTTGACTTTTGAAGCAGTTGAGAAACTTTGACCAAAATGAACTTTGATTCCACTTTGAGGACTGATTATGTTATATTATGATTAAATAACACTAATACAAGTTATCTCTATGAATTTCAAGCACAAAATAAGAATTTGATTATCCAACTTCACAACAGTTAAGACAGTGATATAGATTAGAATAATTTTGACTTTTGTTTGTTTTGCAGCACAAAATTAGACAGATATGATTGCAACTAGACTTAACAAGCAAGAACCAACAGATTCTAACTACTAAATACACCTTTAACATAGCTTAATCACTTGATCCAAACACCCTTTTAACTGCTAATTTGTAATTAAAACTGATCTAATCTCTACTCTAGTTAATATTACTGATCAAACTAAGTGAAACTAACTTAATTAATACTAGTTGAACAGTTTTAACAGATTACAACTACAAACACATCATATGCAATGAGACCTTGAAAAATCACTTACAAATGGAACTTTAGCCACAGTGGCTTGAACTGAACAAATGAACTACCACCTATTCTAAACTAAACATACTGCTTCTAAATCACCCCAAATCCATGTCTGCATCACCAAATTCCATTTCTATGCCTGTTTAACCAAAACTCCTTCCCTGTTGACTTTTGTTGACTTTTGTCCAATCTTGATTGAAACTGAATAACAAGCTTACAAAAGCTATCTTAAGCTTAAATAAGTTTGTTTTAGCTTAAATAAAGCTTTTGAAGCTTGAATACAAGAGTTTAAGTTTAAAATTTTAAACAAAGAAGCATAAGATTTGCAACCGAAATGAAACTTTGATTTAGAGGCTCAAACTGAATTACATTAACTAAATAACTTAGTTCCAATATCATAAAGCTTGAAATTACAATTTGAAAAGCTAATTAAAACATTTTAAGACAAATACGACATACAGGAATTTTTAAAAGCTAACTACTACTTTGTCTCTGTGTCTTCCTCCTCTTTTATACTTCAAAATGCCTTACACGTGTCTTCTAAGCCAATCCCACCTCATTTGAGAGCCAATGGGAGAGTTTTGAGTGATTTTAGCTACTTGATCATTTTGGCGGGAAAATTGGATTTGACTTGTAGGCCTGTGAAATAGCAGCTAGGGGGTGGCATTTATTGTGGGGGTTAGTGATGATGAGGGGTGGTGGGAAGGAGAAAGGTGATGGGAAGTGAGACGTGGTTGCAGGTGCAAAAGCGAGGAAGAAGCAGGTGGCGGCGGGTTGGGTGATTGTTTGACTTGGTTTGACCAAAGGGTCAAAAAGGGGAGGTCAAGGGGTTTTGACAGGGGGCTCAAAAGGGAATAATGGCAGGGGTCCATATTTAGTTATGACAAGGCTTGGATTAGTTAATATGACAAGGACCAAAACTGTAAATACTCCAATCTTGAGGGACCAATCCTGCCATTTCTCCAAAGTTAACACAAGGACTGAAATTGACAAACTTTAATAGTACAAGGACTAGTTTTGACATTTTTGATTTTCCAAGGACTATTTTTGCCAAATTCCAAAGTTCAGGGACTAAAGTTGTAATTTTGTAAATTTGAATCTCAAGGACCAATTTTGACAACTTAGGAATCCCTAGGGACTTAAAATGATATTTTTCTTTATTTGGATTTACCAGGGACTGTCTTTGACAACTTTTCAAACTTGGGGGATTAAAACTGCCAATTATGCAAACTTGATACGCTTTTTCACCGATTTTGATATTTTTGCATTTAAAACACATAAAACACTTATTTGTGATATTTTATCATTTTGATGCATTTCGAGTGTTTTCGATGTTTTTGCAATAATTTGTACAAAATGATGAGTATTTACACACTCATCAATCCCCACACTAAGATATTGCTAGTCCCTAGCAATGTTTTGAGAAAAATTAATGGATTTGAATCTCTTTACCAAAAGCTATTACTCGAGTAGCCAAATGTTTCAGCTCAAGTAAGAACCTTGGTACACCGATAACCAAATGATTTTGAGCAAATCACCGCCCAACGGATTTGATTTGTCTTTACCGTGCCGCTTGCTTCGGACTAGCCAACTCTTAGATAAAATATCTTTGGTGAGTGATTACCAATTATGGTTTTCCAACCGCCTTTACCACAAGCCATAAACTTGCGGGCTAGCCAACTCTTCACTTTTTAGGATACGGAAAATAATACCATACAATTTTGGGCAAATTGCAAGTCACAACGGATTTGAGATATCTTTACCAAGAGCCGCTTGCTCTCGGATTAGCCAATCCTTTTGTTTATTAGACAAGGCGGATCGATAACCATAAGATGAGTAAGTGCAAAACACTTACTCCAAAAAAAATTTTGGCCAAAATGGGGAATTAGGCGGTATAATTACATGATAAAATTCGTGAGAATTCCAATCCCACACTTAGAAATGAATATTGCCTCAATATTCAAAGTACCGCGGTTATGCCGAAACATAGAACGAAAAGGGAAATACTACGGCCATTATTTAGCAAGGATTTTTTTTTTTTTTTTTTTTTTTTGAATTTTGAAGAAACTTATATACACAACATGTGGGCAAACTCCCCACACTAGTAGTGGTAGAAAGTAGAAAGAAGAGGCTAAACTGTCAAGTTTTGTCACACAAGCTAGCCACTTGTGAATGGCTAACCGTAACAAACTTCAGACAATTTCGTAAATATGGGTGAAAACCCATATGGCATGCTATCGTTTTTGATTCCCGAGTCGCTAGCTTGACTCGATCCCCGCATTCATTGGTTCATGGGAAAGTTTGTAGATCCGGGACAATCACAGGGGAATGTCCTCTCCAAAGTAATGCTTCAACCAATGACCATTCACTTTAAAATTTGGACCATCGGGTTGAGATAACTCAATGGTGCCATAAGGATAAACCTTAGTGATAGTAAATGGACCGCACTAACGGGACTTAAGCTTTCCGAGAAAATCTTCAATCTTGAATTGAAAAGAAGGACTCGATCACCAACGTTGAAAACGCGGTTCTTGATTTTAGAGTCATGAATCTTCTTTGTCTTTTCTTTATAGATCAAAGAGTTCTCGTATGCTTGATCACGGAGTTCATTTAATTCATTCATTTGAACTTTCCGGTGATCACCACCGTCTGAATATCGGTTGGCATGCTTCAAGGCCCAAGATGCCTTGTGCTCGAGCTCAACCGGCAGATGACACGCCTTCCGTACACAAGCTTGTATGGAGTACACCCGATGGGTGTTTTATAAGTCGTCCGGAAGGCCCAGAGTGCGCCATCTAGCTTATCCGACCAAGAGGCACGGTTTTCAACAACCGTCTCTCTAGAATTCTTTAATCCCGGTTGGAAACTTCCACTTGCCCACTAGTTTGGGGTGGTACGCAGAGAGAGACGGTGAGTTACACCATACTTATGCATGACTCTTTCAAACCGGTCATTGCAGAAATGCGCACTCACGATCACCGATTATGGCTCGTGGAGTTCCAAACCTAGCAAAGAGAGATTTCAAGAATTTCACAACAACTCGGCATCATTGGTATGCAAAGCCTTAGCTTCAACCCATTTTGACAGATAGTCAACGGCCACAAGTATGTACTTATTACCGCGAGAAGAAGGAAATGGCCCCATAAAGTCAATGCCCTGGATGTCAAAAATCTCACACACTTGAATGGCGCTTTGTGCATTTCATTTCTTTGAGATATTCCGTGACGCTGACAAGCGCCACAGTGCTTTGACAAATTCGTGGGCATCCTTATAGATCGTGGGCCAATAGAATCCGGAATCAAACACCTTCTTGGCGGTGTAGTTGGGGCTATGATGTCCCCAAGAGGTCCGTAATGGCAAGCCTTGAGAATGTCAATAGCTTCCCGACCATATACACATCGCCGATGACTTGATCCGCAAATTTTTAAACAAGTAGGGTCGTCCCGTAAGTAATGTTTAACATCTTTGAAGAATTTGTTCTTCCGTTGGGACGACATCCTTTCACTATGAAGTTACCCGCATGGTAATTTGCAAAGTCAAGAAACCATGGGGTAGTAGAGTCTCCACGAAAAGAAACCGCATTGAGTGTTTCGAGAGGAAATGTTTCATTTATTTCCTTTTCTCGAAAACATCTTGGTGAGGGTTTTCTAATCGGATAGATGATCGCAGCCTGTGTTCTCGCCTCCTTTTTATCACGATAATGATATCAAATTCTTGTAGGAGGAGAACCCAACGGAGCAATCTCGGCTTTGCATCTTGTTTTGCAAAGAGATATTTGAGAGCCGAGTGATCCGTATACACTACGCATTTGGTCAAGATGAGGTAAACTTTTCAAACGCATACACCACACCTAATAGTTCTTTTCCGTAGTGGTGTAATGGGTTTGAGCTTCACCATAGTCTTACTCGCGTAGTGGATAGGCTGAAAATGCTTAGTTTTTCGCTGCCCCAAGACCGCACCGATAGCAAAATCACTTGCATCGCACATGAGCTCAAAGGGTAAATCCCACGGGGCAACTAGAATGGGTGCCCGTAAGCTTTTTCTTTAGTGTTTCAAAAGCTCGACGCACTCGTGAGAGAAGATAAAAGGAGCTTTTTTCAAGAAGATGGGTCATAGGCCGAGCGATTTTAGAAAAATCCTGTATGAATCTACGATAAAACCCGCATGACCAAGGAAACTCCTAATACCTTTGACGGTAGTAGGATGAGGCGCTTAGCAATAACATCAACTTTTGCTCTATCGACCTCAATCCCGCTTTTTGAAATCTTATGGCCAAGGACTATGCCTTCTTTGACCATAAGTGACTCTTCTCCCAATTTAGACATAGATTGGTGTCTTCACACCTTTAAGCATTTTGTCTAAATGGGAGAGACATGTCCAAATGAGTCCCCAATGACCGAGAAGTCATCCATAAACACCTCCATTGTTTCCGATCATGTCGTGGAATATGGCCATCATACATCGTTGGAACGTGTGAGCGTTACATAAGCCAAAAGGCATACGCTTGTAGGCAAAAGTTCCGTATGGGCGGTGAAGTGGTCTTCTTGATCCCGTGGATCAATGGGGATCTGAGTAACCCGAGAAACCATCAAGGAAACAATAGTACTCATTCCCGCTAATCTCTCAAGCATCCGATCCATGAAGGGTAGAGGAAAATGGTCTTTACGGTGGCGCCATTCAACTTACGATAGTCAATACACACGCCATCCCGTAACCAATCGAGTTGGAATTAACTCGCTTTCTTCATTCGTGACAACAGCTTATGCCACCCTTTTGGAACACAAGAATCGGGCTAACCCAAGGACTATCTCGAGATTGGGTAAATCAATCTCGCATCAAGAAGTTTGATAACCTCCTGCTTGATAACATCATGGATTTTTGGATTCACCTTCTCGATGTTGAACTGCTGGTTTGAAGTCATCCTCCATCAAGATTTTGTGAGTACAAAATTGTGGTTGATACCCTTAATGTCGGAGAGTTTCCAAGCAATTGCTTGCTTGTGTGACTTCAAGACCTTTATGAGAGCAATTTTTCATCTTTACTCAAATCTCGAGCAATAATGACAGCAATTTATCATCGCCTTCAAGAAATGCATACTCAAGATGAGGCGGTAAGTCCTTAAGTTCGACTTCAGAAATTCTTCGCTTTCAACCGACTTGACTTCCTTGTTATGAAGGTTGACGGAGGGAGAGGAGGAGAAGTGTCCCGATTTAACAACTTCTCAAGAACAAGAATATCTCCTCCGGATTAATCTCATGGTGATTAATCTCTTCCGGGATTGCATCACTAGTGTGAGGGATTGATGAATGATCATCTTTAAGAAACTTCTCAATGAGAAGTATGTCCCCTCGATGTCAATTGGAGCGTGATCAATTTCCCATGGAATGTAATCACTAGCCAAGTATGCTTCAATCTCTTCCAAGATGAAGTCGCCTCAAACGGAGTGAGAGAAGGAGTAGAATGGGCTATGATAGGTTGAGAAGATGTGGTGGGATTCCCACTCACGTAATTATGAGAATAACCAAGAACTTCGAGAGTACTCTTCGTATAACATCAATGATATCTATTCGGTTAACCGACTCGTAATCATAGTTTGCGGAGTACCTCAAGTTTGATCAAGGTTAAAGGTGACAGACTTCATTACCAACACGTAATGTGATTTCTTGCTCAAATACATCAATGAGAGCACGCCTGCTCTCGTGAATCCTCTTCCAACAATGAGAGGAACCCGTGGATCAAGATCGAAATCAACAACTACAAAGTCACCGGAAAATGGAACTTTCCTACTTTCACAAATACGCCCTCGGCAATTCCAAGAGGACGGATATTGTACGATCCGCAAGCTCGAGAGTCATGCATGTAGGAGTAAGATCCTAAGAGAAAGTTTCTTCCATATCGAATGAGGCATCGTGTTTATGCTTGCACCAAGATCGCTAAGGCAAAGCATTCAACCATTCCCGGAAATACACAAGGTAAGAGGAACTTTCCAGATCTCCAAGCTTCTCGAAGCTTCTTCAAGATAATCGCAGAGCGCTCGCTGAGAGGAGTTTTAGCCATTTCAAACAAATTTTTCCTTGTTGCTTAACATGTGCTTGAGAGTTGATGCAAACTTGGGCATCAACATGATAGCATCCGCGGCTTATGTCAAAATGAAGTTCTTGGAAATTTTGAAAGAATTTTTCCATTTGTTGACCGGCTTTTCATGAGCTTTTGCTCATGTAAACGTGATGGGTAAGGAATAGAAGATTTGATTTGGGTTTACCAACTGGAGGTTCAAAACAACTCTGGATTGGTATTGGGTTTCGGACAACCCGAGGATGGACATCATTGGTACTTCCGTTATTAGTAGGAAGTTCCTTGTCCTTTGTCGCCTCGTGTTCACTTTCCACTACCTTCGGGAGAGAAGAAGAGGTAGTAGGAATAGCGGTCCATCATACGAAACACCACTTCGGTTGTGATCGCTTTGCATCGCCTCTGGATTAGCGATCGTGTTGCTAGGTAAAGTACCGAGCCCGAGGGTCGATCATTTAAAGACTTCTTTAATTCAAATGATCCGACCGACCAACAACCTGCTTGTCTCCTCGTGAGTCTTCATGAATTGCTTTAAAAGCTCATCGATGTTGAAACAGAGGAGGTGGAGGGATAATTGAGGTCGTATGTTCCGGTTATAGCCGAAATTCCCTTGATTAGGTTCATATTCCCGAAATTGATTCCCTCGATTGTAAGTGTTTTGATTAAGATTTCCTTGATGTTGGAAACCTTGATTGGGTCCGAATAGAAATTACCTTGGTTTTGATAACCTTGGTTCATTCTTGGTTGGTTCTCGATTCCGTTAGGATTCTCGTTGAAACCGGTGGTGCTCGATAAGTGTTAGCTCGGTAGTTTGGTTCATTCGAGGACGGTATTGATTACCTCCTTAATTTGAAGTACCGCTATAGCATTAGCTTCAAACGGACTACCATCGGTGGCGTGACAGCTTGTAGTATGCATGAGGACCACCACAAGTAACACAAACTTCAACTTTCTTCACTTCACCATATGATGGTGTCTTGTGTGAAAGTGACTTTCTTTGGTTAGCAAGAACCAAAGCTCGAAACAATATCCGTGAGTTTGTCAATCTTAGCATCGGTGCTAGATGTACTCACGGAGATGAAGTAGAAGGTCCAAGATTAGACTCGTGATGATATGTCTTTGTGCGGAAAGGACGGACCGGGACTTGTTTTCAATGATTTGCAAGGCTTCTTTTGTGGTCTTGCTCAAGAAATTACCTCCATGGAGGCATTTAGAGAGTCTTGATTGGCCCGGTTCGCACCATTGTAGAAAGTATCCATTTGCATTAACTCGGTAAAACCATGATGCGGACACTTATGAGCAAGTCTTTGTAACGATCCCATGCCTCCCGAATGATTCATCAAATCTCCGAGAGAATTTCATTATCTCATTCTTAAGACTTGTAGTTCGGGATGGAGGATAGAATTCGCTCACAAACTTTGTGACAAGATCTTCCCATGTCTCAATGGAACGAGGGGTTGTTTCTCAAGCCAATTCCGGCTTGTCCTCTAGAGAAAATGGGAACAGAAGAAGCTTGATAGCTTCATGGGAACATTCTTGTACTTGATGGTAGATGCAATCTTGTTAAACCATCGAATGTGTGCATGAGGATCATCCCGCCAAAACCATAGAATTGGCTTTGGGTTACCGATTAAGTAACCCGCTTTGAGCTCAAAAGTATCGCCCACGATGGTCGGGACAACAATAGCATCTCCGTAACCCTCGATGGGTGCTTGGAGAAGCTCATTCATCGGCTTGTCTTCCGCCATTATGGCGGTGGTGGTGGTGGTAGACGCCTCACCACTACCAAGGAGCCGAACGCCCTCACGCTCACGAGGAATCTTTCCAAGTTCGACAATGGACTTGTAGAACTCGAAGAACGAGCGCGCATGCACTAAGTATAAAAATCGCCAAAACAAATGCGAGGCAAAACGACAAGTGAACTTAACCAATAATCACAAATGAAATGGCTTTTGAAAAGGTACACCAAATCACAAGGACACAAAGGCAAGTTTTAAACGATGTTCGGAACTTATTATGGTCGCACCCCCGCTAGTAGTGCAATCGCCTTGATTTATGTGGTTGATTTTATGTATATTAAGTATCACCGAAAAGACGAGGTATAGATTTGTGCCGATGGGTTTAAAAACTTTTGGACAATATTTTGGTATCGTCTTGTTTAACCAAATTGTATTTCTTTAAGAATCACCTTAAAAGAAACACAAGCTAGAAAACGTTACGATTGTTTTGTTGTTTTATATTTTGTTTGGTGTTTTAACACTTTAGGAAAAGTGTTAATGAACTTTTGATTTTGTTATAACTTTACAAAAAAATTTTTACAAACCGTGGTATATGTGCAAGTACGGGTCCGAAAATGCTTAGAACACGCTTACACCTCCCAATGCAATGCGCCAAAATTTGATCGGTCAAAACCGCCAAGTTTTCTCACGCAGATAGCCACTTGTGAATGACCAGCCGTAAGGAACTTAAAACAGCTCAAACACCAATTGCAATTTAGATCGAGAATACAAAGGGATTCCTGTGTCGTTAAGTCCCACGGAGGATGACTGGTGTTTAACACAATCGATTGTCGAATAACCACTAAGGATAATGGTCAGTAGGTATTTTGAGTTTTTTATAAACTACAGGAGATTAAAGGAGATTAAAAAGTTAAACTTTCTTAAATAAACGCTATCACTAATTTTAAACTGATGTTTTTGATTTTTCTGATTTTAAAACTTAAATTAAAAACTACGCGACGTACAAATAAAAACGTGAAACTTACACAATATTAATCCTAAAAATATGAAAATGATATTTCTACAAACCTAATGATATAAGAAAACTTTAAGAAAAAGAAATTTATTTTTGTAACTATTTAATTAATTATTATTAATTAAAAACTATTTTTAACTATTTAATAATAACCTAAAATACAAGAAAATAGGAAATAAACCTAGAAAAATAAAATTATAACTTGGAAAAATCTAAAATAACAAAAAAGAATTTTCAAAACTATTTTTGTATTTTTCTGATTATTTTTCTATTTTTTATGAATTTTAAACTATTTAAAACTAATTAAATTACTAAAAATTACAAAATAAACTATGAAAAATCTGAAAATTACTTTTTACTTTTTATATTTATCTAAACTTAATAAAATGAAAAATTATTTTTTGGACTTTTCCGATTTAATTGTATTAAAAGCTATTTAAAATTACCTAAAACTGCTTTTAATTAAGAAAAATAGCAAACAAAGGTTGGAAAATTATGAAAATTTCAGGAAAACTCTAAAATGATATTATGAATCTAGGAAAATAGAAAACATGGTGTTGTGTGGAGGAAATTGAGATCATATTGTAAGTTCTTATTAATAAGCACTTTGAATAAGCTAAATGATCACCACAAGCTATTAAACCGAAACAGAAGCACTAATATGCTAAAACTACTAGAATGAAGCAAGAAACAATAAGCCTTAACCTCTGGATAGCCAACTGCAATGATTTGACTTAGTTGAGCTTATTGCTTAAAACAGATTTCTGAGTGCTACTTTAAGCCAAGCAATAAGCCACACAATAAGCTGAAATTGAAAACCACAAATTGGAAACGATACTAGACCTGGTTGGCAACCTTCAAACCAAAAATGAGACATGGAAAAGCTCTGTGGAGCTTTGGACAACCTCAACAATAAGCTGAGAAAATCTCAGCTTTGACTGAGTTTTGGAGCAGGGCACTTAAGCCCTTTTTGATGAGCCTTTTTGAGGCTTTTAGAAATTTAATAAAAATCTGCAAAAATGACCATAAGAAAATAGACCAGATGAACTTTAAAACCCTAAGTTTCACTTGATATCACCCAAGAATGAATCATGAAAATCCTCTAGTTGGGTGAAAACAAGTATTTGCAAGTTTATTCGACTTTTGAAGCAGCTTGAGAAACTTTGACCAAAATGAACTTTGATTCCACTTTGAGGACTGATTATGTTATATTATGATTAAATAACACTAATACAAGTTATCTCTATGAATTTCAAGCACAAAATAAGAATTTGATTATCCAACTTCACAACAGTTAAGACAGTGATATAGATTAGAATAATTTTGACTTTTGTTTGTTTTGCAAGCACAAAATTAGACAGATATGATTGCAACTAGACTTAACAAGCAAGAACAAACAGATTCTAACTACTAAATACACCTTTAACACAGCTTAATCACTTGATCCAAACACCCTTTTAACTGCTAATTTGTAATTAAAACTGATCTAATCTCTACTCTAGTTAATATTACTGATCAAACTAAGTGAAACTAACTTAATTAATACTAGTTGAACAGGTTTTAACAGATTACAACTACAAACACATCATATGCAATGAGACCTTGAAAAATCACTTACAAATGGAACTTTAGCCACAGTGGCTTGAACTGAACCAATGAACTACCACCTATTCTAAACCAAACATACTGCTTCTAAATCACCCCAAATCCATGTCTGCATCACCAAATTCCATTTCTATGCCTGTTTAACCAAAACTCCTTCCCTGTTGACTTTTGTTGACTTTTGTCCAATCTTGATTGAAACTGAATAACAAGCTTACAAAAAGCTATCTTAAGCTTAAATAAGTTTGTTTTAGCTTAAATAAAGCTTTTTGAAGCTTTGAATACAAGAGTTTAAGTTTAAAATTTTAAACAGTGTACATAAGATTTGCAACTGAAATGAAACTTTGATTTAGAGGCTCAAACTGAATTACATTAACTAAATAACTTAGTTCCAATATCATAAAGCTTGAAATTACAATTTGAAAAGCTAATTAAAACATTTTAAGACAAATACGACATACAGGAATTTTTAAAAGCTAACTACTACTTTGTCTCTGTGTCTTCCTCCTCTTTTATACTTCAAAATGCCTTACACGTGTCTTTTAAGCCAATCCCACCTCATTTGAGAGCCAATGGGAGAGTTTTGAGTGATTTTAGCTACTTGATCATTTTGGCGGGAAAATTGGATTTGACTTGTAGGCCTGTGAAATAGCAGCTAGGGGGGGTGGCATTTATTGTGGGGGGTTAGTGATGATGAGGGGGTGGTGGGAAGGAGAAAGGTGATGGGAAGTGAGATTGTGGTTGCAGGCAAGCAAGTGAGGAAGAAACAGGAGGTGGCGGGCTTGGGTGATTGTTTGACTTGGTTTGACCAAAGGGTCAAAAAGGGGAGGTCAAGGGGTTTTGACAGGGGGCTCAAAAGGGAATAATGGCAGGGGTCCATAATTAGTTATGACAAGGCTTGGATTAGTTAATATGACAAGGACCAAAACTGTAGAATACTCCAATCTTGAGGACCAATCCTCGCCATTTCTCCAAAGTTAACACAAGGACTGAAATTGACAAACTTTAATAGTACAAGGACTAGTTTTGACATTTTGATTTTCCAAGGACTATTTTTGCCAAATTCCAAAGTTCGTGGACTAAAGTTGTAATTTTGTAAATTTGAATCTCAAAGACCAATTTTGACAACTTAGGAATCCTTAGGGACTTAAAATGATATTTTCTTTATTTGGATTTACCAGGACCTGCTTTTGACAACTTTTCAAACTGGGGGACTAAACCGCCAATTATGCAAACTTGATACGCTTTTCACCGATTTTGATATTTTTGCATTTAAAACACATAAAACACTTATTTGTGATATTTTTATCATTCGATGCATTTCGATGTTTTCATGTTTTTGCATCTAATTTGTACAAAATGATGAATATTTACACACTCATCAAGATCCTTTGCTAAGCGGCGGTAGACTTCATGTTACACCGATAAATTAGACTCGCTTAGGAATTGGAGGTAGTTCTTTTCCGGTAGATGAAGCATGCTTTCCGTGGCATTATAATTTTATACCCGATTAGAGAGGACGAGTGATCTTATGTATTGCAGAATATAAATGCTAACCGCATCCCCATTAGTTCCTACCCAGAGGAATTTTGGTGCATATGGGCATCACCGTAATTATTTTGGTATGCCGGATGAGATGCCAATTTTCTTAGGCGCTAATGGCTGTATGGTACTCATTCTTCCGCACCCCTTTTGTAATTAATGTAAGAGCTTTCTCCTTTTTCCGCGCTTTATATAACTTGTGTTATTTGTTGTCTTGTAATGCTTGAGATGGATCTGCTCACCGTAGTGCATCTAGCAAAGCCCGTGGAGGTAAAGACAGGGTACGCCCTGAAAGAGGGTGAAGAGCCAATACTGACGCCACCGCAGGCGTGCACTGAGCCGAATGTGAGAGGCAGGGAAAGTTCCTCCATTTCGTAGAAGCGATGCACGCAAAGCGTGCCAAACCCTCGGTGCTTTCCCCATAGCGCAGCCCACCACCCATAGTAGGGCGCACCCATGGATGAGGAGGTGGAGGAGCAAGTCTCGGGTTAAAGCGTAAAAGGACGCCGGAGATGATGGAGCGAGCACCTCTAGGAAGAAACGCCTGGGTCTTCAATGTGGAGTCATCGCAGTGAGGCTGCGTCCTCGCACCCATCGCCGAATGTATCCGCCCACGAAGTGATCTCGACAATACTTGCTTCCTTTTCATTTTGCTTGTCAATCATGCGCATATGGAAAACCGACAATTCGAGGTCCGTGGTTCGCAGGTTTGAACAGGTGCGAGTCCCCCGGTAATAGTCCCGTACATTCCTCTCACTCTGCGGTCCGAACCGCGAGCTACGAGGTGAGGATGTGTCTGCTGGGATGCATCGATGGGGCACCCGTTGAAGAGTTGGTGCAAGTAGCTGCGCATCAAGCTTTGTTGGTAGAGAAGCTAAAGGCTAAAATCTCCTGTGAAGATAGCCATGCCGCTCAAAAGGATCAGGCAATTGCGTTGCTGGAGGCGCAATTAGCTACTGCCCGGACTAAGGTAGAAGTAGTAAATGCATATGCGGAGAAGCTTGCAGAAGATAAAATGTCGCTGCTATCCCAAATAAACCAGGAGCGTGTTGAGGTAGCGCAATATAAGGCGTCGTGTAGGTGGGCTCTCAAGTATCTGGAGCAGGGTAAGAAGGACCTGGTCGCTCAGTTAGAAGATCTGGGCGCTACTGTGGGTAGTGCATTGCAAGTGCAAGAGGCCAAATTACGCAAACTCAGCATTGAGTACGACGAGGAGTTGTATCCCCAGCTCATGTCTACTATAGCTGAGCGCAGGTGGCTCATAGGCCATGGTCTGCGTCTAGCTGCACTCAATACCACGGAGTCGCCAAGTGGTTAATGCCTTCGGAGAGGTAGTTCAAGGCGCCTGGAGCGCGCAAAGCGAAGCAGTGGAGAAGTCGCATGAGCGGAGCTTAAATGCGCCATGGACAAGGTACCAATTATGATGCTAAGTCTTATGACCACCGGTCGCCGCTATGAAAAGGATGAAGGACTTAGAGTTCCCATGATTTCGAACCGAACGCGATCGATTATCCTATAGATGTTATCATGGCGGGTTGACTCTAGCGCCATCGCGCGAGGGTGCGTACACACCGGACTACTTTTTGAATCCCCATGACTCACTGACTCAAGTACTTGTCTTTGCTCGTCCTGTGATATTCAATCCTTTTGCCTTAGAGAAAGAAGTACCTTTGAAGGAAGTGCTGGAAGCGCATGCGACCAGACTTGCTAAAAAGGAAGGTATTAAAGGTAAAGCAATTTTGTGTGGGGTTGGTGCAGCTCATCAGCCAAGGTCTGATGGGGTGCCAGTGAGTGTTGCGACTGTGTCTCGGCGGGATTCAGACTTATTGAAGAAGCTTAGCGAGGCCAAAGATACCTCAAACCGCGTGGGTAGCTCCTCTATTAAGCGTTGTAATACTTGGTAGGTTGTAAAGTAACAATCCTTTTGTAATAACTCGTAGGTATTTAATAAAATCATCTCTTGTTAATTGTATGTGAGTAGTATTGCAACTTGTAATGTACATACTTATCGCTTGTTTTGCGTAAAAACGATATTCGTCGTAGGAAAATCAAATGTACGCCAAATGAATAATATAGGAAATCCATAATCATGTATGAAGATAATAGTATACTTGAGAAATAATTTCTAAGTATTTTATCATAGTCGTGTATGTTATGATATGCAACAGATCTTGTAATATCACATTAAGGAATCAAGTGTCTTTGTTCCTAAGTTGTTAAACGCACCATATGCGATGTTGCGCACCCGTCGTGGGATGCGCACAAAACTTATTCCAACGCCTCGAGAACAAGGTGTTTAACAAGGATACGTGATCCGGTGTTGATGGGTTTGCAACCTCTTACTCAACAAGTTGTTTAGTAGGTTAACTTATCCTTTACCATCGTGGGTTTATTTATTGCATGCACGCCATGTAGGCAAGAAATAGAAGATTGTTAAGACATACAAGATATGGAAGTAACAAATTGAAATGTGTCACGGAGTTAGCTAGAAACCGCGACGTTTTATTAATACTTGCAAGTGTTTGTGAGAAACAAATAAGACATTATACTAAGGAAATAAAAAGTAAATACATAGATGTTTATTGGGTACTTTAGTAAAGTGCTTGAGCGCTTGTACGCTGGGCCGTAGCCACTCCTATAGGTAGCATCTCTTGAGGTTGCAAATGTTCCATGTACGCGGCAGTTCTCGACCATCCAAGCCTCGTAACTTGTACGCGCCTGTTCCTAGTGCTTCGGTAACCTCGTAGGGTCCTTCCCACTTTGGTCCAAGCTTACCTGTGTCTTCTGCATGGCTTGCATGGCGCGGTAAACAAAGTCACCTGGTCTGAATGAAACACTGCGCACTTTAGCGTCATAGTATCCTTTCATCCTTGACTTTGATTTTGCCTCCAGATAGTCGCTGCTCGCGCTTTCTTCTAGCGGTGTCTAAGTCGACCCGCCTCGTCATCATTGGTTGCCACATTGATCTCGGCGGGCGAATAGTTGGCATGCCGATCTCTACCGGTATGACGGCTTCTATCCCGTAGACTGTAGAGAAAGGAGTGTCTCCGTCTTTGGTTTTGATTGAGGTGCGATGCGCCCATAAGACATGTGATAGCTCTTCCACCTACCTTCCTTTGTGCTTGTCTAGGCGTGCCTTAATTCCTTCACCTAAGCTTCGATTCGCACGTTCCACTGCCGCTGGTTTGTGGGTGTTTAACCGACGCGAAGTGTCAGTGTGATGTTCAACTTCTCGCACCGCCTTTGAAAGGGTTGTCACGCAATTGTTTCCGTTGTCCGAGATGATTTCCCAGCAACCAAGCGGCATACAATACTTTCCCGCACAAAGCGCTGTGTTTAAATTACTTTAAACTACATAAACTTGCATTTAAATACTAGCTAAAAATGATATTTTACATTTAAATACGGAGTAGTTATGTGTGTTATTTCAATATCTTATGTTTAGTTTCTCTTGTTGTTTCGAAGATTTTTGATAAAAAATTGACCGAAATTAGTATAAACGAAAACAAATACATAAATGAGTGGCATGTAAGTTAGTTTTGATAGATGGATGATCTAAAGAAACTTTTAATAACCGGATGGCCTCCCAATGTTATAATCTTGATCAACCAAAATAAAGTCACCAAATCCAACGTTTTCCATCCTCCCTCGTTAGTTTTGATATGGTATGTTTGGGTTTTTTTTGCTAGAGAAAAGAAAAAGGTGAGCACGTTGGCTTTTATTTCATGACTAGCTTAGAGACCCGTTGACACCGGGTTATGTTTTAAAGAAATAGATAAATGAGATGATAATAAAAGTAATAACGTAAATTTGTTAAATTTGAAATATGTGTGAGTCACAATCGATTTACAACCATCGCGTTGCCAATCTAAAATAGATTGACTCGAACATAAAATAATGTGTGATTTTAATGATCAATTGAGTTGCTAACAAACTTTGTAACATTAAAAATAATGAACCATAGTATAATATAACGTGATTACACCAATGATACATACATGATACAACATGAACCTTGTTCAAAAACCTTCAAGTACTTCTTTATACACGACATTTGTTGTGGTTTTGGAGAGATTACCATCCTGATCACAAACGACAACCTTCAAACCTCGCCTACTTTTTACTCTTGATACGGCAACGTATAGTTGTCCGTGTGTGAACACAGGACGGGGCAAGTACAAACCAACTTTAGATGATATAAAGCTGGTGTAAGGCATGACATATACCACAACTTCCACACCAACTATACATGGTTTTATGAATCCACTTCAAACTACTAAACTAAAAATTCCATGTAAATGTAGTTCTAATGCACATGTTTGTAAATTTATCTTATTTTCAAATATATTTTTCATTTTGTCTAATCAATCTAATTAAGTATATAATACTTGACGATAGTTAGTACTACCATTTTAAGCATTTGTCATCCAGTACAATTTTAGTTTTAAGATGAATACATGAAAATAGATGAATCAAATAAGTCAAAAGAAACATATAAGTTTAGGTAATTTCTTTAGAGAGGAACCAATTCAAGCAAAATATGAAACAATATTTATGAAATACATTATCCCTCATAAATTTGATATAAAAAAATACTACCTTAAAAGTTACATACTTTTCTATATACATTATTCCTATATAAATTTGATAATTACATTACAAAAAATACTTGTACATGTGACACAAATCCTAAACCCATTTCCTCAGCAAATTTACATAATGTTCTTAGTACTGAAGTACAAAACTGGGCAATGCATTGTCACCGTAGATCGACTCCTATAACTAAAAAATAACTAAAAAAAGAACACTACAAACATCACAAAATTATGCTTCACCAAACAACACCAACTTGAGCACTAATTATTTCATTAAGTGGCTATAAAAGTCTGCATAAAACAACTCAATATAGCTAATCCCAACATCATATAATCGAGCATAAAGTGGCACTATGCTTCAGCCACGCACGTACATACACCGCATCACACATTCAATCCATTTACATTTTCCGACACATACAACAACTTTCGTAATGAATTTATGTTTAAAATTATTATGCAAACCAAAAGCAAATATCATAACTCAAATCATTACAAAGTTTTGTCCTCACCTAAGCTGCTCCCAGTTTTGTTTAAGAGAATTTGGGGTAAGTTTATCCCATTTCCACACAAGCCAAAAGTTATCCATTTGACCCGTTTATCAACTTTTCCATTTGCTATGCCTAACAATAACTTAAACCACCAAAACATGGTGCCATTCATGGATTTTTTGTAACCATCTCATCTACAAATTCCATAGAAGACTAAACACCCGCCTATGAGATACGTGGTCATTTAACTTTGAAAGAGATGCCAAATTGATAACATGTGTACTTAGGGGATTTTTGGTACGATAGAATAGAATATGGAGAAATGGAATAAGCGCCTTTTTCCTTTGTTTGTGTAATGTATAGAATGGAAACTGAGAATAAAAAATCCATTCTCTATCCTCGGTATTCATTCTTTATAAAAAGTGTGGATTTGGGAGAATCAAAAAATACAACATAGCCATTCACGGTCTACATTCCAAGGGAGAATCAAGAAGAATTGAAAAAAGGACGCGAGTATAAAAGGTAAAAGCATGTGCTTGGCACATGATGTCTCATTTGGGACCTAAATCCACAACATATGAACATCTGCATCTCTTTTACGATATTCAATTTTAATTTATTGTTAACATCTTGTTTATACGTTAGAGGTAGTAACAAATACCAGTAGACATGTTGCTTTAAATTGCAATATAATACCCTAACTTATTTGGTAAAAAATTGTTCAAAAGTAAAAGTGGTATAGACTTTCAGTTGTGAAGTTAATTATCTTGTTGAAAACATATAGAAAAAAATGCTTATAATGAGATTATGTGAATTAAAATATGTTCAAGTAAAAATTTATTTATTGGATACAAATTCATTCTCTAGTTTTACCAAACAAAAGAATAACTTATGTGACATATTCCTTTACTAAATTCTTTGGTTTTACCAAACAAAAGAAAAAATATCATTTTCTCATCATTATTCTCTTTCTCTACAATTCCATTCTCGAAGGACATTCCATTATGTATCATTCCCTCCTACCAAACATAACATAAATGTTTACATAAGCCACTACAGTTCATGTAGTTATAAAAAGTTGCAACTTATGCTTAGATAAAAGGGATACAAAGGCCATTACATTTAAATATCAAAGATTTTAATAATGGGAATACTCATGCTACGGTCATCAAAAGACACACACATATTTCAGTGTTTTGATTTTCTGATGTTAAGATATTAAGGTCAAGATATCATAAGGCCATGCTACTATGCTTACACAATAAGTTTCAAAACTAAAGAAGGACAATAACAATAAGAACACATAAAAAAAGAACCTAATTGAGAGGGTTCGTTTGCATACAACAGACAGGATGATATGGGATATTGGCCATAGCTTGTGGATTGCTATTGTTGTCGTGATCAAGAGGACTGCTGGGCCCACCTCCAGAAGACTCACTTCCACTTTTTCTTTGTTATTACCTGCATTTTTTTTTGTTCTGACTTGAAGGAACAAAGCTACCAACAAACACCTGAACATAACCAAAAAAGAAGTAACGTGTCATGGTTAAAGTAACTACATAAAAATGTTCGAACAAACCTATATAGAGTGACCAAATATATTGCATAACCGGTTAAAATGGGTACAGTGCGGGTGAAAACAGGTCAGGTTGGGCCGACCAACAAATGTATTTAGTTTACTTTATAAATGGACATGCTCTTTGATGTCGTAAAAGGGTGTTTGGACATGTTGTTTGCTGTCATAAAAAGGGTCTTGGAAAAAATGTAACCAATAACACACATGAGTCTGACTGAACCCGGTCTGAACCCGTTAAAAACATTTCAAGTTCGTATATGTTTAACAAATGTGTTTTGATCCTTTACGTAGTATGACATGTGTACCTGTTTGACCAACACACCATTAACTCACCATTGCACGACATGCCAAAGAAACCAAGTCAACTTTATTTTCCTGAAATGATTATAATGTATCAAGCAAAATATACATAACGAATGCGTATATACACGATTATACTGTCATGAATTTTGTAAAATCTTAGTCAAATAACATTAAAAAAAAAATAATATCTTCACTTCTTTAGAAGTATTGCTGTAAATTATTCTCGAAAATAACAAAGCATTAATACGACTAAAATTACTCTTAAATTTCACGTGTAATGTAGTTTCTAATTTCATGACTTTTATTATACATGTAGCACCAATTCATCACTTATAAATAGTCTTAAATTTCACTTGATGAGTTTTCATTCAACAATTGAATGTCAAACCATAAACCTCATGTTTTGCTAAAACCTAACTTTAAGATAAAAAATAAACCATAAAGTTTTGCTTACCATTTTGAGAATATATTTTTTTTTCTTAATAAAATGCCTATATCTCTGAAAGTGGCACAATGCTTCACTTTACGTACACATACACCTGCATCACGCATTCAATCCATTCGCAGGATCCGTACACAGACACCAACTTTCTATAATGAATTTATGTTTAAAATTATTATGTAAACCAAAAGCAAATATCATAACTCAAATCATTACAAAGTTTTGTCCTCAACTGAGGACGAAGGCCCTCTGCTCCAAGTTTTGCTTAAAGAATATGTGATGTCGTTTGCTCAGGTTGTACGCTCTGCGAATACGCCTCCATCAGTGAAAGAGCTATGGCTATTGCATGATACCCATAAGCACTCTGTAACATGGTTTATTGACTGGTTTGCTTTTGAGAACAGGGGATCCAATGATCACCTGCAGAGTTTGGAATTAAAGAAGATGAAATAACCCATGTTTTGACCATCGTACCACATGCCAACGTACAATTAACTCACCAGTGCACCATTTCACCAGCGTATTAGGAACTATAAGAAAACAGGCCCGATTCATGATAAAATTAACAGTAATCGACAGTCGAAAGTCCTA
The DNA here is from genome assembly GCA_022545495.1 of Chrysanthemum lavandulifolium. NCBI lineage: Eukaryota > Viridiplantae > Streptophyta > Magnoliopsida > Asterales > Asteraceae > Chrysanthemum > Chrysanthemum lavandulifolium. The sequence goes on along the minus strand of CM040243.1, from coordinate 60,617,351 downwards.
TTATTAGTGCACGTGATGTAATTAACAGAAAAAATGATTTCTATCAGAAATACACATAATAAAGAAACAATTTTCTAATCCTAAGACAATGCATTGAGCCACTTCTATTATCATTAACCTCAATCATCAAATTGTTATAATATCATACTGCTTTGAGTGCTCTTAGTTAATAATAAAAAAACTCATTAAAGAAAAACTAAACAAAAAGTACCTCATCATGACCATAAACATCAACAATAACTTTAGCGTTACCTATCTCAAATACTGCAGGCCTATAATCATATTACAAACCAAAATAAAATTCAACAAACATAACTATATATGTATAACTATTTAAAATCTAAATACAAAAGCGTTGCCTGTCAGCTATAGAAACAGTTCCAAACTTTCAATTTCAGCTCAAAGTTGTCTCATCTTATATTCAAATCGAAAAACAAACAATTTAACATTTATTAAAATAGAGATATTAAAATTATTAGTATAATATTGTGAAAAGAATACTACCTCGATGGGATGCCGACCGTTTAAACAGTGACCTTCAGGGCTTACAAACTCCATTTTTGCACAATCAAGAATAAAGCTCTGTGTGTGTTTTGAGTGACTTTATATACTTATGCTTTAGTATCTGCTCCAAGAATGACACCATTATGAAAGACAATATGAAATGAGATGTAATTCCATTTAATGGAAACAATTGATTTTATGGTGACTAAATCGTTGATGGGAATCACTGTTCTAAAACTTTACATGGTATATGTGACCAATAAAGTCATTTAGAACCATTTACGTATATGTACCTGGAAAGACCTAATGCACCAAGCTTGTTAGCATAATGACACATGTGAAGGAGGCACCAAACTCATATGAACATTAACATTTCATTTATAAACAAATTTTGAGCCGTTTCCTTTTAAAACCTTGTTCCTTCTAAAAGTTTGACCCAATTCCCATAACTTTTATGTACACTTAAGTACAAAAGTTATAATATTATTTTCAATTTTTGATACTTATATTGACATGAGGAAATGAAAATTTAGTTTACACACCTAATGTTCCATGATTCAAGATTCCTCTCAAACTTAGCAGTTCCTATGAGAAGTCCATTGACATGAAGCTGAGGGCTCGATGGCTGCCATGTTGCAAGAAATCCTTTAAGCCGTTTGCATAACTCAACGTTGTAAAATGCTGATGTGATGCTCGAGAGATCCATAGAGCTGAAAATAAATACATACGTCGGTTTGGGATTTCGAACATGGTATGAAGAAATTCTTTATATTACGGAACATTACAGTGTTTTTTAGCACACAACATATTAAACTACTTATTCATAAGCAGACCCAATAAGCAACCTTAAACTACTTATTCATAATACAAAGTAGCTTATTCAAACATTACAAACAAATGGATACTTTTTATGCAATCCCAAACACTCCTAATACCAGCATAATTCAAGTACTAACTATAAGATCAAAACACTCCTAATACCAGCATAATTCAAGTACTAACTTTATGACACGTGACAAACATGACTCAGAATAAAATGGATTCGAATACATTCAATACTATAACTCTTACACCTATCAAGCTCTCTCAGAAAGTCAGCGTATACATTCAACACTATCATTCTTCAACACTATCATTCTTCAAGCTTACTAAAGCATCAATCTCGAAAGCCTTCCTTCCTTGTCCTTTTGAGATAAACTGGTGCATATGTTGCTTATCAGTAAAACATACAAAAAAAATCAAAGGAAAACATACTATAGTTGAATCGAAACAAATAATTATGAACCAAATCGGTTCAATACAAAAATAATAATAAATAAATAAATAAATAAATAAAAACTTACCGGAATCATTGGGTGGAATTCAAGATAATCCATGGCAGTTGATGACCAATTATTCACCTTTCAAATTTACAAATCGTTAATGCAAAATCAGAGGATTTTATGTTTATTACTGAACTGTGAATTTGAATAAATCAAGACACAAATCTAACCTTGTTTGCATATTGGAATGGGAGCGTATAGAAGAAATGCAATTGAATTGGTGTTTATGAATCTGGTGTTATGAATTGAATAGAAGAAACTGTTGTTGTGGTAATTGGTGATTTTGAATTGGTGATTAAAGAGAAAGCGTATAGAAGAAGTTTGGTGCAGAAGAAGAGTTGTACTATGACTCTAAATATGGTATGACAGGTATGAGATTTAAACGAATTTTTAATGCTTGGTGCTTAGAAGGGCTTGTACAAAAGCTTATTTTATTAGATAAAATAGATTCATCAACATAACTTATCATGTTAAAAATAGTATAAGAAGATCTGTCTCGCAGGCAAGAGCCGAACATCCATACAAAGATAGAAAATGAAATAACAAACACTGATCATGATAATAACGATATTTCTTGGACTCACTACTTCGGTTGCAACTGCTCGATCCGTTATGGCATTTATTCTGAAGATGCATCGATACTTTTAGCTTCTCGATTTTTATTTCTATACTAATTGATGTATTCATCAAGTCACAATACACCATATGATACATAATAACCAAAACACATGTGTAGAGTATACAAACAAATAGTTGTTAAGAAACACACCATGCATCTAAAAATATAAAATATCCAAACCATACAATGGCATGAGTTTGGTTCATTGTAGATCACATTTTTATCAAAGATCAAATGGGATGATCCCCACCCTTCATTCCTTTTAATCTAATGGTTAGGATTTAAAAATACATGGCAGAGAAAAAAAAAGAGGGGGACAAAATAGTAAATAACATTCTCACGTAATAAGCACATATACTTATTTATGTCTAACACCAACCCCCCACCCTCCCGATCTCTCTTTTAAATCAGTCACTCTCACACTCTTAACTCAGTCACTCTCACACACTAACACACGCTCACAATTACTCTCCTTAACCTAACTCACAATCACTCTCAAACAACATCGACGATTCACAACACACGCAATCAAAATCAAATAATCGATTCTTCATACAAGTATTGGGGGATAGAAGGCTCAGATTGGATTGATTATAATGCCTAAACGAAAGAAAGCGTCGGTTGATTCTAGCACTTCTGGTAATTTCTAACTCACTATTTATGTACTTTTTAATTATTTCAGCTTGCTAGAAGGATTAGGGGATAGAAGGCTCAGTGTTTGATTATTGTTGTTTTTAGGGTTTATGATTTGTGAAGTCTTGGTTTTCATTATGATTTTGTTCTGTGAAAAATGATGGTTCGTTGTGCGTAGCTGTTACTTAATGTGTAGTTGTTAGTTATTGTGTGTTTTTAGTTGTTTCCCCCATAAATGATGGTTTTCATAATGAATAGTTTTTGTTGTTTAATGTGTAGTTGTTGTTGATCTGATGAATGGTTTTTGTGTCACACCCCCAAAATATCGCAGCGGAACGATAGTGTCATTGGGGTATGACGTCATAGCACAAAGTATGGATACAGAAAACGACCTCTATAATGAGACGTTTTGAAAAGTTTACCATTCGATTACATATGTTAAAGTTTACACAACAAGAAATCACAAAGTTTGATAATACATAAAGAGTTTACAAAACATGTCGAATGGTAATTGTTAAAAGCACAAGACTCAATGTATGCCATGTGACCCAAAAGCTCCATGAAATGCTATCACCTTAAGACCCGAGATAAACATGCTAAAAGTGTCAACACAAAGGTTGGTGAGTTCATAAGTTTGTAATAAAATGATCTAAAATACTTTGAGAATGTTCACACAACAAAGGCATTGTAAATCCACTCGGTTCCAAGTTCCACCATACAAAACTTACAACCCGTGTGTTCACAACCCATTGCCTAAAATAGAATGACAATCATGAATATGCACATTTAGGTAGTTAAAGTATAAATGCCACCACAAGGTCTTCCAACAACTCGTGTGGATGTTCCTCCAACGCCACGTTGGGATGTATCCATAAAATGGCCTTCCAACATATAAATGCCGGGATGTTCCTCCAACGACTCACGTTGGGCTGTATCCAAATAATTGGCCTTCCAACATATAAATGCCGGGATGTTTGTTTAAGTCTAATCACTACACGCACCAAGTCTAAAGTATAAGTAATGTTGTTTGGTAAAAGAGTTTAAATGTTTGGATAAATAAGCACGTATCTCGCCCCAAATAGTTTATAGGAATTTAAACGAGTAAAAGCGGGGTATGAACTCACCTGGTGTGATTGATATGCTAACAAAATGAAGTGCACGAAAGTGAGACTCGGAAACTATCCGCGACCTAAAATGAATGTTATGATATGTAATGAGTTATGATGTAATGTTATGCATGCATTTCGTATGTTATTTATACCACTTGTGAGTTTTGAAAATAATACTCTTCGTCGAAAAATACTCTTTTGACGTCTTGACCATCCTTAAATTACTTTACAAGTATTTACGTCAAAATGTCATCCTACAATAGTTTCTTAATGATTTATTGCGAAATCATAACTTTTCGTCGTAAAATAATGTCGTTGAAAATTTCATGAAAGTGACAAAAATGGCCTCGAAAAGCTAGTCGTAAAATGGTGTACGTCGAACGTTAGGAAACGAACTCGACGGTTTTGGAAAGCTTGTATCATAATCTCAAAGTTTTAGTACATGAGTTTTCGTCATAGAGGTCTCGAACATAAAGATAATAGAGGTTAAATATGGTGATTTTGTCAAAAATGTTGTTTAAAAGTGAGTTTCGGCAAAGTTTAAGCAACCGTAAATAATTTATTACAACTCCGCTATACAAACGGTTGGTCGTTTTGAAAAATATGCTTGGTGATCTAAATTTTATTAGAAGACATTTCGTTACAAAAAGTTCTACGTCATCGTTAAAAATAGCCTTCAATATGGTCGTTTTGTTTACCGTAACACTTGTCAACTAAAAATAATATAGTTTTCCTTAAATAATAAAGTTACGGCAATTTATGAAAACGTGTATATTTTAGTCGTTACAAATCCGTTTTCTACGTATAATACGTCCTTAGCTTCGTATCAAAGTATACTAATATATTTTTGATAAGTCGAAATAATTTGTAAAGCTTAGGACTCGTTTTTGACTCGTACAACACGAAAACTGCTTTTCTTTGGAATTTTCGAAAATATATATTTCGTCGTCAAACTTGAAAAATTCATAACTTCTTCGTTATAACTCCGTTTTAATCCGTTCAAGCGGCCATGGATTCGTTTTAAAGTATATTTTCTAAATATCTAGGCCAAAAATTCGTGTCTACTTTCGGTTTTTCCAGAAATTCAAAACAAGATCAGACCACTTTTTATACTTGTCGAAAAGAGTTTTTCTCGTACTAAACCTATTCCAATCCCTTCAAAACAACTCCAAAGCTATTCTAATCCTACCATACACCTTATTAGGGTGTCATGGGTTCCTAAACATCATCAAGACCAATATATAACAAGGGATAAATTATAGGATGACTTATATGTATAAAACTCTAAAAACAATGATAAAAATGGTATAAATATCCACAAGTCTTGCATGTTTGCTAAGAAAATGAAGAAATACATATGAAATGAAAATGAAAGATATAAAATGAAAGTGATATGCTTACAAGCTACTATGATGAGGTGATTAGAACAAGGATTAACTTAAACACCCTAGGTTTTTATTTCAAAACCTTTAATAAGAGTGTAATCTAGATTGTTATAAACTTGAGCTTGAAAATTTTGGTGATCCCTTCTTACTCCTTATGTGTTGCCGGTTTTGAGAGGAAGAACAAAGAGAAGAGACAACTTTTTTTTACTAACTTTGAATAAGTGAGGTGAATGAATGTGTGAAGTATTGGAGTATAGATCTATATAACCAAGAAAAAAATTACCAACTTCATTAAATGCAACCCCCCCTTGGTCGGCCAAGGGGGGAAGCATTTGTCAAAATATATTTTTTTTTTCTTTTATATAATGTGTATAATTTGTAATAAGTGTAAGAAAAATGTGTAGGTAATAATAACTTGTAAGGTTTTATATACATTAGTGTATTTAAGGTAGTTTTAGGTAAAAGTAATTTTTAATAGATCAAAGTAAAGTATAATGAGATCATAAAAATTGTAAAATACATTCCTTGTAAAATTTGAGTGATATAATAATTATCGTGTAGTTTTTAAGAAAAGCGTCGTAATAATATAAATTTAACGATTTATATACAAAATAAATTTAAAACACTAGGTAAACTCAAAATATAGTTTTTATAAACTAAATGTAAGTATAAAAATATATCGGGATCATTTTTGGAAGCATCGGATTAAATGTTCAAAATAATAACTTACGCGATAACGTTTAATTAATATGAAATAAACGTTTAATGAAAAATGCAAAACCGTGCACGAACCGTTATGAAATGATGAATATGGAGTATGAGAAATGACCGGAAAATGAGAATTGTGACATTTTGGTAGACGTGGGTTGGTCTGTTGTTTTGTTCCTGGTTCGAGTTGGTATTGTGTTTGCAAATGGTTAGGGTCAGGATTAGGTTGTGGGGGGTGGGATTCAGTTGCGAAGTTCAATTGTTTAGATTTGTAGGTAGAAGTTCAGCATAGTGTTTGTGGTTACGGGTCGAGGTCATGGTGATTTGTGGTCGAGAGTCGTGAGTTTATTTTGGTAAGGTTAGGACCAGGTTTGTAGTTATAGTTACGAAGGGTGGATGGAGTTGGCGTTGAGGGTTTTATGAGCTTTGAGGCATTGGTTTTTATCTCCATTTTTGTGTTTAACTTTCTTGATGCTCCAAGGTTTTAAAGTGTCACAACTATTAAGTTTATATTTGATTGTTCAGTAATAAATTGATTTGAATCTGATTCTTCTTATCGGTGATAGTAATTGTCATTTGTGGCGCAAAGCACATAAACCTTCTGGTTTTACATAGCTGAAGTTGTATTATGCATTTACATTTCAGTCTATAGTTGTCTATTTTGGTGGAATCTAATTACCAATCGCTTTGAATCTAGTTACAAATGAGTATCTTTTGGTCTCAGTTTCTGTTTTTCTTTTCAGTCCATAGTCGATAAATTCTTTTGCATATCGATTTTGGTTATAATTAACTGCTAATTATATGCTTGTTTTGGTTTTTGCGTTTTAACCTTTGATGTTGATGACTTTGCAGACGATGATGCTGGACTTGATAAGCTTTTGAAAACAACACCTTTTTTAAAGGACAAAGCTTCAAATACAACTACTGATGTTCCGAAAGGTATTTATAGTCACATATCATCTTTACTTTCTTATCTATCAAGGCGAATGCAATTATTCGTTTTGACCTTACTTTTCAGACAAACATACTAATTGTAGCCAAACTCATATGTGGAGCTGATTAGCCTACATTACATTTTACAGTCGGGGAAAATTACTTGTGTTTTTTTAAAATCACAACTGATTTGGACAGATCACTTGTGACTTGTGCAAATCACAAGTGATTTATGCAAATCAGTTGTCATTTTTCCAAAAAACACAAGTTGTTTTCCCTGATCTGAAGTGAACATGTAATGTAGGCTATTCAGAAATTACTTACAAAAACTTAAACATTTTATTTTACTTTTAATTAAAAGTAGTTTACGTTTTCTTACAAACCTTTTCAATTGTTTTATGCACGTGTCACAGATCCTAAACCATCTAAAAAGAAGTCCAACCCATTGATGTAGACTAAATAACGAGATAACAAAAATCGGACTGTTGATTCACACGAAATACCAGAACGATCCTACCAATAATCGTTGATTCACCCGAATGCCGATTATAGGAATTCTTAGCAAAGTCGCCAAAATAGACTTTTGGTATTTCATAAACCGATTATTCCACATTACAAAGGAAGTCTTAAATAGGACTACAAAATGTAAACGCCCTAGAAGACAAACGGTGAAAGTTATTACATAAACAAAGTCCAAAAACCCGAAAAACACTAAAATGCAAATAACTCATAAAATAGAGTGTTTGGGCTCGAAAGTTCTGAAACATTAGTTTCCCACCACGTGCTCCTCGCTCCAAGCTTCGATTTGACTGTACTCGCCTAAACGGAGCCCCGTAGCCCAAGTTATGCCCATTTTAGTGAGGCCCTTTGTCACACGATCTTGGGCTTCCAGAAACATCATGGCCTGTTCATCAACACTTGGGCCCACATCACCCATCCTTACCTCGCATCAGTGAAGTAAGTGAGGCTGCTGAGGCTGCTGACAGTCCTAAGGCGAATCCTGAAACAAAGTCAAAGCATGATGCAAAGCAGAAGCATTCTGAGGCGAAGCCTGATGCAAAAGAGAAGCATTCTGAGGTGAAGCATTCTGAGGTGAAGCATTCTGAGGCGAAGCATTCTACAAAGGAGCAGCATTCTGAGGCGAAGCCTGAAGCAAAGGCGAAGCCTGATGCTAAGGCGAAGCCTTCTCAGCCGCCTATGCTTAATGTTGAAAAACAAGACAAAAAAGTCAAAGGAAATGTGCATCCGCCACGTATTGATTATAAACATAAGCAGGCGGCGAAGCCGCAAGTAGAGGCACATCCTTCTGGCAAGTCTAAGTCCACTTCTGAGTCGAAGGAGCAACTTGAGGTGGAACCTTCTGGGAAGGATAAGTCTAGGAAAAGAAAGACTTTAGATTCTTTTGTAGCGGAAGAGGAGAAAAAAGAGAGTGTTAAGAAGATCAGAGCCGTTGCTAAGGATAAGGGTAAGCATGTTGTAGAGGTGGAAACTCTAAAAGTCATGTGAAGAAGGAATATGACTGTTCGAATCTAGTTTACGTAAAGGTAAGAAAAGGCGGAAACAAAAGGGTCCAAGTGAGGCAAAAATTAAGAAGGAGTTTCTTGATAGTGAATATCCCGGTATGCGTTCAAGGGTTGTTCTGCTTTCGCTTTTAAAGCAATTCGTGGAAACTCTAAACTGAATATGAAGTCATTTTGGATAGTATCGGTTTGGATCGTTATATGGAGTTAATATGGAAGTAATTCCAGGGAGATTGGGTCATTTGGCTGTGAAATTGTTTGATAGTAAAGAGTTTTGTATGCGTTTAAAGAAAGGAACTATTCATGTAAATGCGGACAAAGTTCATGATATTTTAGGACTTCCTAATGGTGGAAGATCACTTTTGTCTCTAGATGTGAAACCTAATTGGCCTGAAGATCCAGTGACACAAGAGTGGCTTAACCATTGTGATGTGCAGATTGGAAAAATCCGGGCATCTCATATTGCTGACAAGATTACAACCGCAACCCGTCTTGATTTAATGTTCAAGCTTAATTTTCTTCGCTTGTCACCAACACACTTGGCAAGAATGAGACAACGAATGGGGATCTTTCATTTGATGTCTTGAAACGCATTCGTGATGACACCGATTGATGACTGGATTGGTGTGGGTATATTTCAACCTGCCTTTATAACAAGAACTCCCGTGAGGGTCGTGGTCTCTACTAAAATGGGCCCGTATTTCCTTATTGTAAGTTTTCTTTTCATCTATTTATATTTCAAGCTTTATGTGTATATTGTAAGCCAATGTAAATCACTTGTGATTTACCATCGAATCACAAGTGATTTAAATCACTTGTGATTTATATTTGCAATGTCAAATCACTTGTGATTTGACACTTTAACCTAATACATATTCTTAAACTTTTCTATAAAGTCGATTTTAATATATCTTTTGTATGTTTTATAACTAGCTTTTGTACTTGGATTCAACCAAGTTTGAAGCCATGCCATACATTCGCTCACGCCCAAAGACTTAAAGACCGGACTTCATCATCAAGAATAGAATGGATCTTGAGATTGATCAAGGTGTATTTGGCGACTTGGAACTACGGGAGAGTGGACTCGAGGAGGCCGGGGTAATGAGGGTTTTTGAAACCGATGAAGCACGCGATTTTACCAGATTGTCTTATCCATCAGACCGACCACCCAAGAGGTAATATATGACCACATGTGATTATATACTTTTATTGTAGTAATTTATGAACTTTTAATTAATTAATGATGCTTTTTTGTCAACTGTTTGTAGGGATTTTGCAAGAAGGTTGAAACGAAGTTTTCCATCATTTCGATGAGATGGAAGACTTAGAAGAGACCTCAAACAATTCAAAAGTTGTTCCCTGGTGATGCCAAGCTTCGTGATTACCTTGACAAGTATGGTCAACTCTTCAAGAAGGTAATGAATCTAGATGACGGTTGATCGTGAAGACGACGATGGATCCGAGGATGAATCGAGTGACTACGAAGAAGAATCAGTGAGGAGGATACCGAGGAAAACCAAAAGCGGTTAGTGAGGAGGATCATGTTGATGAACAAGAGAAAGAGGATAGTGAGGAAGATAACGAGGAAGACGGTGAGGAGAGTGATGGCGAGGAGGAGAGTGATGGTGAGGAGGATGGTGATGAGGATGATGGTGAGAAAGAAGAAAAGAATGATGAAGAGGTCGGTAAGGATGGTGGAGATGAAGATGAGAAAGGCACCAGTGAGGAGAGTGATGGCGAGGAAGATAGTGAGGAGGATGATGGCGAGGAAGATAGTGAAGAGGATGATGGCGAGGGAGTAGAAAATAAGGATGAAGAGGTCACTAACGAAGATAGTCAAGAACTTGATGCTGAAACTGAACAACTCTTTCAATTGTTCGACAGAAACAATGATCAGATTTGCAACGAGGTTGATTTTCTTGCTCTTAATTATTATAAACAAAATTGCCAAACACCCATGTGGCTTTTAACATACTTAATTTTCCTTCTTTGTATTTTTCATTTAATTAATAAGTATTTTGTTTTTATTTCAAGATCATGAGCGCCCCGTAGTTTATGCATCTCTAAAGGCTCTCGCGAGACGCCATGTCGCTAAACGAGCTCTCCACCTTTGCTCTCCTTATCTTAATAAGAAGACCGTTGACTCTATAATGACGATGGACGAGTTTAAATTTTCCAACTACTTGTTTTCGATGTTTGGCGAGAATGGGTAAGAATACTACTTGCGATTCGTGCAAGAAACTACAAGTGATTTGTATGTACAAATCACTTGTGATTTGCAGTGTATCGAATCACTGTGATTTGTATGTACAAATCACAAGTGATTTGTACCTGCAAATCACAATTTTATGGCTACTTTCTTACAACCACATTTTTAATACAGCGATGTGGTCTTTGAAACGAAATCTAGCGATTCTTTGATCAGAGATCAAATGGAGTCATTAACACCGCGTATTCGTGTGGATTCTCGTGTCATTGATTGTTGGTCTACTTTGCTTAATTATGAGGAAAATTCAAAGAACCGTGAGCTATGTCGAGGCATTTCTTTCATACGGGTTGTGTTGTAAGTTTCGATCTTTTAATAAAGTTGGATTAAACTACATAGACGCTTTTATTCCTTATGACTTATTGTTTTATTAATACAGACAAGGAATATGTGTCATGGCGGACTCACGTGGGAGCAACAGTGTGAAATATTTGATGCACAAGTTGCATTTAGTTTCAAGGACAATACTGATGCCTCTAATCTCAAGGACGTTGATTTGGTAACTTTTTTATTTTTTACAGTTTAATAAAGAAGATTACTTTCATTTATTGATTGTTTGTTCTTTGTATAACAGGTGTTCTTCCCCATTCTCGGTTCTGAGTGTTTTTATGTTGTTGTTATTAATCTGAAAAAGACGGCTATCAATATCCTTAACAACAATCGTGACGAGACAACATTATATGAAGCTTACAAAGATGATGTGATCTATTGGTAATTTCATCGTCAAAATAATTTATCTTTTTTTTCTTCTTTGACTTTTGGAACCATTTTATAATGATTTTGTTATTTACTAGTCCGACTATTTTTAACATTGGTTTTTGTAGATAAAGTTGTTTGCAAGGTACCGAAAGTGTTGGCCACGTAAAGAGTCAAGTCATATGATCATAGCTCCACACATTCAAACCGAAATGTTCCACGAAGAGAATAATATCAAGACTCGGTATCTCTGTATGCATCATATGGATATGTACATGGAGAACCATTTTCAAGGTGGGACTGTGAAATTGTGGAGACTCGGATAAAGAACATCTCTTGTTGCTCTTGAGGGTCAAGTATGCAACCAAGATTTTGTCACATGACATAAATTTGCATGCTAGGAAAAATATGAAAGACTCTGAGGAATTCCATGTGAGGTTTATACCAGTGACAAAGAAGGAGATGATTAAGAATGCTATCCAGGCTAGGGCAAACCGCGAACATTATAATTATGACTTGTAGTTGTAGTAATGAACTGTTTACTACTTGTGTTTGTTTTTAAGGTCTGTTGTTCATGTGTCTTTATGGACAAGTGTTGGTCATGTCGTTATCCTGGCAGGTAGATTGACTTTTCAAATTTTGTTGGTCATGTGTCGTTGTGGACACGTGTTTTGGTGGATCTATGAAAAGTCATCTTGTAGTTATGGACAACTATTTAGCCTATTTAAATAGATTTTCTTATTAAGCTACTGTGAAAAGTGAGCGTGTAGTTAATGTGACTTATTAAATTTTTGGTGGTTATTCACTGGTGTGGGCAAATCACAAGTGATTTGATCCAAATCACTTGTGATTTGTCACGAATCACTTGTGATTTGTTACAAAGCACTTGTTAATACAACTTGAAATTATATCAATACAACTTAATAAAAAAGTACAAATTTAAATCCAACTATCATTTTTATTCAAGAAGTAATCAGCAGATCAAAGTTTTTATCTCAAGTAACAATCAACATCTTAGTTACAACTGAGGTAACAATCCACAAATATTTAAAACTTAAAGTATGTAAAGTATTTATAAAGTAAAAAATAATCACTTAGTTTGAAGCAGTGTTATTCATCGATTTTTCAGCCGCTGCTTTTTCAGCCGCTACTTTTGCAGCCGCTATTGCCTTTGGACCTAGATGACAAGTTTTTTTGGTATGTGTATTAGTTTTCACTCCACATTCTCCGCATTTCCTCTTTGGCTTTAAACTTGCATCTATTGCTTTCTCTCTCACTCTTCCTACGCACTTCTTGTACCACCTTTGTTTTAGCACCGATGGGTTGTTGACGTCAAATTTTTTGGCTTTGGAACCCGATAAATTTCTCCATATCATCTTTTTGCTTGGAGGATTTGGCACAAGAATGTCGACCTTCTTCTTCAATGTTCTAATCGCTCTACAAATTCAGCCATCTTTCCTTCATCATTGCTCAAACGATGTAGGCACTCGCCTACTAAACAAGTTGCCTCATTTGTGAGTCTATCAATTGTTTCATTCTTTTCACCATATCGGTTTCTCTTCTTCTCAAATCGAGGTATTATATCCCTTGTCCAACGCCTCAAAATGCACTTCTGAATCTTTTCAATGTCATTATTCTTGAAAACACAAAATATGTGGCGACATAGAAACCCAAATCGAATGAAGTGCCTACATGTACGCACTAACGATCCATCTTCCAAATTGCGCAATACCTTAGCAGAGCAAAACACAAAAAAATGAATAACGTAACAAAGAGTCACAAATGATTTGTAAAATCACAAGTGATTTGTAACAAATCACAAGTGATTCGTAAAAATCATAAGTGTTCTATACATTGTGCAAGCATAAAAATGAAGAAAAACACACAATATTAAATTAAAAGAGCTTTTTTGTACCTTATACATTGCCTGAACACGCGCCACCTTTGGTTTTTCTACCGCCTCACTTTTGCCCTTCTTTTTTTCCTTGTATAGTGTTCTATATTCACCAGCATTCTTATCTCTAATGAGTGTTATCTCACAGCCATCTCCAGTTTGTACATTCTGTATCTGACAATCCCATATTCCTTCATTAATTTCTGTTTGAACTCGTAGAAAAATTGTCCTTGTGTATACCAAAGCAGCATGTTTTTCAATCATAAGTTTTGTTTTTAACTTGGGCATCGAATCCATTGAATCAAAGTCTAACTGCTCTTAAATGTGTCTTTGCTTTTCCATTGCAGATTCGAAGTAGATCATGAAGTTAATCAGTGTCGATCCTTCATTTGTGAAATGCGAGAAGAACGAATTTTCACTTTCTGACCTTGAAGTAGTCCTCATTAACCCAAACAGTGGCGAGTCAAGAAAATAAGCAGGTATCCATGTTGATCGCATATTAAACATCTTCGTCATCCACTTATGATCTTTTAAGCCAAAATCTTCAATTAATTTTCCCCACTTTTCCTCAAATCCCCTTGGTTCCAAGAACATATCCCATACAATCTCGTTGAAGCGCCTTTTGAAGTCTGTTTCATCATATATCTTCTTACAAATCTGTCAAACAATTCCACTCATCAATGCTACAAGTCCATAGGCTTAGTGATGGTACAACTTACGTAAAATCATAAGTGATTTATTAGAAAGTACCTTAGCCGGAACCTTTGGTGATATGCCACATGCATAGCCCGTGTTTTGACTGGGAGAATGGTCGCAATAGCTTTCTTCATCGCCCATCTTGATCCGTGACGACCATTGCAGATTGCTTGTTAAATGCTGACATGAATGACTCCAAAAGCAAATGTAGGATTTGGTGTCTTCACTTTTCAGCATTCCCGCAGCAATTGTTACACTCTTTCTGTGGTTATCTATTGCGGTAAATGGAAAGAATACCATATTGTACCGGAAAACATATAAAACACATGGAAAGCATATATAAATAAACACCTTCGTGAGAAATCACAAGTGATTTAATCCAAATCACAAGTAATCGCTTCAAATCACAAGTGATTTGATCCAAATCACCGGTGATTTTACCGAATCACTTGTGATTTTACCGAATCACTTGTGATTTTCTAATGGAATCGACAGATAACAAGTGATTTTACTTTATTGATAAAGTCAAAATAGTTGAAACTTACTTATTAGTCCCGAACGTCGCATCAAAAGAAATGATGTCGCCAAATTCTTCAAAGTTACATTTCATTACTGTCGCCCAAAACAAAGGCAACTAGTTCGTTGTCTTCTACTTTGTAGTGAAAAGAAAAGTTTGGCACATACGCTTTTCTCGCTTTTCCATCTTGTTAATTAGCATTTTAGAATCCCTTCCCTATGAAGCGCTTAAGTTCCCTAAAATAGTTCTTAAAATCCATAACCTACCCGTGAACTAGGTCATACCTTTCATGCTATCAGAAATATGGTGAGCCATGAGCACCTATATTCTGGTTTTAGCTTCATGACAAAGAGCTTTTCGTAGTAGACCATTTTTCTTTCCGTCTTAGAGAGATGTCGATATACTTTCGGACAAAGCATATGGTTATGCCTAGGATTGAATTTTGCTAGTATGTATTTTCCGTAAATGGATCCAAATCTAACTTGACACGCGCCATACAACTGCTACCCGTAGGTTCCTGCTTCAATAGCCTTATCATTTCCTTGGCTTTTAAAGTATCTATGTTGATGTTCCTAAGTTTTCCTTCACGGTTACATATCGATACTTGTGTTGTACAAAACCACTTCTAGTTTTCCTTTGTGATGAAAGCTTTATTTCAAATCCACCTCAAGAGCGTAAGCCTTATACATCCTAATAGCCTCATCTAGTGTGTCAAAGTAAACCCTCTTTCGGTATTAATTCGGTTCCATATTAGGTTGCCAATAAACCGAACCCCTGTGTGTCTCCTTATGAATTACTAAACTCGCTTTAGGTGTTGTCACAGCTTCTGAAAAATATACAAGGTTGAAGTTTGTGTTAATCATATTTGTTTAAATCATTTGTGATTTACCATAAATCACAGGTGATTTATGGTAAATCACAGGTGATTTATGGTAAATCACAGGTGATTTATGGTAAATCACAAGTGATTTATGGTAAATCACATGAGATTTACGGTAAATCACATGTTGTAAATCACATTTGCTTTAGCACAAATCACATGTGATTTTTCAATAAATCACATGTGATTTTTCAATAAATCATAGGTGATTTATCATAAATCACATGTGATTTACCATAAATCACCTGTGATTTACCATAAATCACCTGTGATTTACCATAAATCACCTGTGATTTTCGTATATCTCATATTTTGCCTCAAACCGAAAGAAATTTAACAAAAGTACAAATGACTTGCCGTTAGCATGTGTTTCATTTTCATCATCCGCTTCACCACTCGATATCATCTTCAACAATAAACCGAACTCGCTCAAGATCACCGCATCATTCATTGCAAGTAAACCTTCTTCAACTATCCGAACTCCTTCAACATCATCAACACTCATAACCTCGCTACCTCTTCAACTATCCGAACTCCTTCGACATCATCAACACTCATAACCTCGCTACTCGCATCACAAACACCGCCACACTACCTTCAAAACCCGAACACAAGTGATTTCTCCAATATTATCCATGTGTGTGATTGTGTGTGTGACTGTGTGTTTTGAATGATTTTGATGTTTTCTGGATCGGATTTGAATGTTTTTGATGATTTTCGACCTAATTTTTGGATCGGATTTGAATGATTTTGATGTTTTCTGGATCGGATTTGAATGATTTTGATGATTTTCGACCTAATTTTGGGATCGGATTTGAAGAATTGATGAATTTAATTGATGAATTTTCATAATTGGATCGTGTTTGGTGTGTGTTTGTAACTGTGTGTTTTGTCAGTTTTTTTGGATCTTAGAATGAGAAGAGGTGTATCTGAGAAGCGTGATATGATATCCAAATGGACAAAATTGCCCCTATAGTGTAAATAGGAGATTTAATCTTGTCCTTTGGATGAAGGTAGATTGGATGGCTAGGTTCATGCCATTTGATCTTTGAAAATTATCTGCACTATACGGATCCCACTAATCGATGTTATCAAGCATATATGTATGTCCTCCCATAAAAAAGTTAACAATATAAAGCTATCATAAAATGCCCAACTAATAGATATATAAGCAATAGCGCCCAAAGTAGCGAGCTTCTAATCAAGAAAATTAAGTGCGATAACAAAAATAACAAGATTTTGCCCGGAAAGTGCATCTTTCCCATCGTCTACCACAGCTACCTCGGCACACAACGGTCTGACAGATTCCACATATCACCAAAGTTTTACAATGACTAACTATATACTGTTGTTCTGATAACCTAAATTAAGAAGAAAAAAATAACAACGTATTAGGAAATGAGAACCTAATAGATTGATAAATGAAATGAGAAATGAACTAAATTTCACGCATATGAAAACTGCTAATCAGTTTATTGCTTTTTGTAATTCGAAATGACATTCTTGATTCGCTCATTATTGTTAAAATAGCAACAAATTAGTTCATGATCTGTTTTAATAAGCAATCCTAATCACACCTTTATTGATGGAACAAAGTCATTTCGTTTTATCAACAATGCAACTGAGTCAATCTGTTACCAATTTTATGCAACTATGATTGGTTCTTGATTTGAATTTTGGGTTATTATACAAAAAAGTCACTAAAGTTTACGGGAAATTTGTCCTAAGTCACTAAAGTTTAAAAGTTGTCATTCAGGTTACTCAACGTTAAAAAGCAAACAAATCTATAGTTTTAGCAACTTTTACGTTTATTTTTTTGATATGTTAAGTAACGTAAATGTCATGTCTTTACAAGTTCAAGAACTTGGATGACAACTTTCATAAGTTCAAGAACCTGATGACAACTTTCATAAGTTTGAGAACCCGAATGACAACTTTTAAACTTTAAACACTTGTGACAAATTTCACGCAAACTTTAGTGACTTTTTTGTATAATAACCCTTTGAATTTTCAACTTGAAAGTGTGAAACTTGGTAGCATTTGTGGTAAACTGGTATCAAGTTCAAATAATTAGTTACATCGAGTGGTTAAAGAAAAGCCTAGAGTCGTCATTCAGCCTTCTAACCTAAGCTAAAATACCGAATATAAACAAAACGAGTAACTCTTAAGACAAAAGCTTACCTGAAAAAAACAACCGGGGCACTTAACGTCCTGTGCGGATAGAGTTAACGATGTTACACGAATGTATGATTTGGATTAGTACTTCTTACAAGAAAAATACATATTAAGCTTGTTAAAAAAGTAAATATAACGTTTAAAACTGATGAAACTTAAATTAATGTAAATACCATACCCTAAGCCGTGGCTTGCCCCTCTGACTTTCTAACCAAAATGAATGTGACATATGATAATCGTTTGGCAAAGTCTGTAACATAATGTTCAGTATATTGGTTAGATATATATACACAAGTATTGCATATAAAAACATGCTATACGGATTATGTATCAAATAATGTATAGTTGCATGGCAGAATCATATCTTGAATTGATTGCAACTTGTAAATATGTTTAGTAGCCTTCGTTATGATGGTCTCAACTCTCAAGCACAAAGGATATATATGGGGATAGAGAATATGTGGTTGTCATGTACCTAAGTTAGGTACAGATCGATCTCAAAACTATGTTTTTCTCATAATCGAAATCATAAAAAATATCATGTATCCTTATTTTTGTCATTTCCTATCAACATTAGAAGTTTTCTCAAAGCATTATTACTGTTTATGTGAATCAAAATGTATAACAAGTTAATACGAATAAGAAGAATTGTCCACAAGGTGCAAACTACATAATAAACAAGATTTGTTTTATTCATCAAACAAGAGTTATACTGGCTCAGTTTTACATTCTTAATAGAAAATCCAGGGTATCAAATCCAACGAACCTATCATTTGTATTTGAATCAAAGGATAAAAAATATCAACTCGTTAAGCCGAGAACTAAAAAGATTTATAATCATCATTTGTATTTGAATCAAAGGATAAAATCATAATGAACCATATACATCATTTGTGCATGCTCGTCAATATAATAAACGAACATAAAATCTTGGTCATCAACACAATCTAAGAAATAAAAACAAGCATAATTAAACTTCGTTATAACACCAAACATCATACTAATGCATAATCATGGCGAATAATCACATATATGATATAACTCTATACTTAATTATTTCACTAAAGAACGGATTATATATCAAAATCATTCATATTTAAACACGGAATTTATGAAAGATACTCACCATTTTGAAATTTTTATTTGATCCGAGATGCGTGAGTATTGATGATTTTTCTTATATCTTTGAAGCTGTGAAAAAACACAAAAACCCTAGTAAATGAATTTTTAGAATGTGGTTTAAATACGTACGTTTAGGGCCAAAATAATAACTCGAGATTAGCAAAAAACTAGCAATAAATCTGAACTCATAACACTAATCAAGCCCAAAATATTATGCAGTTTAGCAGTTTAGCTAGTTAAGAGTTGCAACTTAGATATGATGGGTTAAAATTAGTTAATAATTGGGCTTAGCTAATTACAATTTGTAAGCTTAAATAAATTACTTGTAAAACTTAATTTAATTTGGCCCGTCATTATTAAACTAGCACACTCGATTTACGTGTGAAACTGATACGTGTTATCGATTTTGATTTTAATACCTTTTCCGTAGAATGAAAGTAAAGGAGTAGACTTTTAATCCAACTTTCTAATTAAATAATTATACTTTCACATCTGAACACAGCTTGTCTTTTTTTAGCTAAAAGCTATATTTTTATTTATATATGTTGTTTTCATAAAACGTCACGGTATAGTTCTATTGCTATAACTAGTTCAAATTACCACCTACTTTATCTTTGTCTTTGTCTAAGATATTAGACACTTTATGCATGTCGGTAAGTGTAATGGGTAACAAAAAAAAATCTTATTTATTGGCATATATTCAACAAAACACTATGAAATATAATCTATGACGTTAAAATATTGATCTGACCATCCAAGTTTCCAAGTATTGTTTCTTAATCCACCATATTGTTTAGTATGCCTTTTTTATATTCTTATGATATATGATCTTGTAAAAACTCGTATATTACACGGGTTATTAATTATTAAGGGCACGTTTGGTTTATATCTTTTAAATTACGAATTGCTTTATTTCAAAGTTTATTTGTTTTGCCCGAGTTTTGGAATAATTGTACCAAGAATGATAGATCGATTCCTATCAAATTTATAATGTACCTCACATTTATGTCTTCACTGTAATCTATACATAAATTAATTATTAAAAATAAACGATTAATTTCATATTTCACCCTACTTTCACGATTAATTTATATACCCAAAGTGTAAGTATTTAACGATAATGTATAATATTTTTAATGCACGTCGTATATATGAAATTTCCAATTAAAAGGTTTTAGATACGAAATCAACCCAAAATAAAACTACTCCACTTTTCTTTAATAAATTATTTATCAACTATTATAATAAACTTTTTAATAAAATATTAATTTTTTCTCCTATCTTATTTTCTTTCATTTTAAACCGAATCCAAATCCGATTCTAAATCCTTTTGCAAACCAAACGGGCCCTGACTGGTAGACGACCATAAAATAAACATTTTGCCATTGAAAGTCTTTATATGTTTTGAAATATATATCTGACTTTTTGATGACCTATAATGTTATAAGCGCATTTGAATAAATTTAGTCTTATGACATACGTGTTTACCAAACAAGCCAAGATAAAAACACTTGTAATGTAATGATAGAATACATGAAGTGCACATGTTTTCTCTTAGTTGAAGTCTATAGATATCGAAGTCAAAAACCCATTAAATGGATACAAGTGTGTCGACAGTGTCACACCGATTATATTTGAGAAAATATCAATAAAGGGTGAAACTTCGTGGGTCACAAGCAGGATGAGAAATTTATTAGCCGATGGTTAAAAAGGGTCCGTGCGAAGTGGAACTTATGAAGCACCTTCTTTCCTGGGGGACCCTCAGTGAGCTTCTCCTTCTATGCTCTTGTATGGGAGTTGCTGTCGTTGTTCGGGTTACGACTTGCCAACCTTCTTTTCCTCGATGAGGCGGTGGATGTGTTCGACAATGGGTTAAGGAGTGATGTCAAGATATCGCTACTTGTGGGGCCTTTTTGGTGATTTTCAATAGCGTGTTGCCTCCCTTCCTTTCGCTATGGTGGGTCAGCTTCTTTCAACAAAGATGTCTCCTCATATGCTTTTGTTGCTTCTGTGGTTCAATCATGGGAGTTGCAGGATCATATCCTCGTAATGTGAGTTTCTAGCCTTGACCCCGATTATGGGCAAGCGCTGGGCGCTTGCACGCGTCCTCCCATTTTGATTTCTACGGTTTCACTAGTAAGTGACACCCCCCAAAACCTCGTGAAACTTTGGCGAGTGCCTTCATCAAAATCTCCTGCACTGGGAATGGACTTTGGTTTGTCCTCGCGCGTAAGGTCATATGGAATGTCTGCAGAGAACCGCACACACAGTGTGATTTCCTTACCGTCATCCCCATCGAGAGAGCTAGGCAAGACATGTCTCCAATCGAATATAGGCGATCCTTAAATATCGATAATGATCCCGTTGTTCCCAGTGGGACGAGCCTTACCTTGCGTGGTCATAAGGTCGCCTTGGACAAGTTTGGGGAACATGTTGTGCATCGCAAAGAGCTCCCGGTGTCAAGCACCGCCACGACTGCGCGGGATGTGTTGTTTGATGTCCTTCTGAGGCGGGATTTCGCGAAAAAGAAGCTCCCGTGAAATTTCCTTACTGCACCCTACCGAGGGAGGTCCTCCGCGCCCGTGATGTTTTTGTTTTGACTGCGGGGAAACATGCTGCGGACCTCATCGGTGTGTCCTCGTGGATCTTCGGTAATGGGTTTACTACCAAGCAATCACATGAAGGTTGAGATAAAGAAAGTGGACAAACATGATAAAGCCGCCCGAGAATCAACACGTGTTTGTTCCTTTGCTTTTGACACTTTTGGTTCCTTAGCCCCTGTTGTGCGGCTTGGATCGGGTTCGTAAGATTGTTCATGAAGAATATATCGCCCCGAGGTCACGATTATGTTTTCGATAAAATAGGGTTTTATTCGAAAAAGTGCCATTGTTGCCGCTACACTACCACCTTGATGTAAATCCCAATTATATATGAAAATTTCTAATGAAATACCAAGAAATACATATGTCGAAAAGGGAGTAGCTAGTATGCTACAAAAGTTGACAATGATGCTCAAAGGGATATCCATTCTCATTCATTCCTTTGTAAAGCAAATGAAAACGATAGTTTGTATAAAAACCCCTCAAACTTTGATCTAATGTACAACTCATACCTTAACACATGTGACCCTAGGTATTTACTAAATTAAGTGGTTTGAAAAAGTGGTTTGAAAGAATATCTAAATTTGCCACTCATTCAACATAGAGAGATTTCTTGTGGTCTCCCCGTTTAGATGAAACAAGTGGTTGAGCTCATTCAATAAGTGAAAAAGAAACAAGGCCAAGACACTTGTCCTGTAGTATTTGATTATGATTACAATACAGTTCTACTAGTTATGGCAAAAGATTAGTACTACTATGTTGATACAGTAGTACCTTGAATTAGTTTGAACTCTTTTTTAGATAACCATGGTTTCCTAGAGTAACATAAAGAGCAAACTGCAAATTTCGTTCCTTTGATTTGTGACTAAAACCATTCTATCACGAACTATAGACATAAGTTATTCACGAAGAGGCGAAAAGTCAAGCGAATATGATTCTTGTCATGATGCTTATTGCCAAAGTGAAGTAAAAGATTTTGCACTACTTGACTTTATTTTGCATGAATGATTCATGCCAATAACTTATCAGTCTCAACCAAAATGACCAAGTAACAAATTGTTTTTAGACAAATTACACGGTTATCCTCGGTTTGCTCAGATTGCAAGTTTGGTCCCTAAGTCGTTTTAATTACACCGAAATACCTATTTTGAAACCTCAGACTCATTTAGTCCTATTTTGGATGACCGTTAGTGCAGTCCGTTAAGTATTTTGCGTTGTTAGTCCTTTGTTAATAAATTTTGCACCATTAGTCCTTATTTTCTAAAATATAGTTTTCACAATTAGTCCTCCGTTAATAATAGATATCGCCGATTTTTACGCTTTGTCGCTGCTCTTTTTATCCGTTTCCTTTTTACGCGCTTAGTCCGCTTTCTTCCTTTTTTTTTATAGTTTTGTCCGCTTTTTTACGTTTTATCGGCCATCCGCTTTTGTCCATTTTTCTTAATTTTTATCCGTTTTCTTACGTTTTGTCGCTTTCTTCGTTTTGCTCGTTTTCATCCGTTGTTTTCACGCTTTGTCCGTTTTGCACGCTTTTATCGGTTTTCATCCGTTGTCTCGCTTTTTCTTCGCTTTTGTATTTCAACATATTGAAAATTTTTCCAAAAGAAAAAAAAATTGGAAAAAATATTCAAAAAAAATTGGAAAAAATAAAAAATTCAAATTTCAAAAAAAATTGAATAAAAATTTCAAAAAAAATTTTGAATAAAAAATATATTTTTTTTTTAAAAATCTTTAAAAAAAATTTCAAAAAAAATTTTTTGAAAAATTTTAAAAATCTTGAAAAATTTAAAAAAATCTTAAAAAATCTTTAAAAAATTTTCTAGATTTTTTTTAAATTTTCAAGATTTTTAAAATTTTCAAAAAATCTTATAAAAATTGATTTTTTTTTTTTTTTTTTTTTATGATTTTTTTAAAAAAAATATTTGAAAATTTTTTTATTCAAATTTTTTGAAATTTTTATTCAATTTTTTTTGAAATTTGAATTTTTTATATTTTTTTTCTAATTTTTTTTTCTTTTTGGAAATTTTTTTCAATATGTTGAAATAGTACAAACACGAAAGAAAAACGGACAAAAACGGATGAAAACCGATAAAAACGTACGAAAAACGGACAAAACGTAAGAACAACGGATAAAAACGGATGAAAACGGGCAAAAACGAAAGAAAAAAGACAAAACGAAGAAAACGGATAAAAATTTAAGAAAATTTCTAGAAAACGGAGAAAACGGATGAAACCGATAAAATGTAAGAAAACGGATAAAACGTAAGAAAACTGGACAAAACTATAAAAACGAACAAAACCATCTAAAAACGAAAAAAGGGAAACGGATAAAAACGAACGAAAACTACAAAAACGTAAAAAATCGGGCGATATCTATTATTAACGGAGGACTAATCGTGAAAACTATATTTTAGAAAATAAGGACTAATCGGCAAAATTTATTAACAAAGGACTAACAAATAAAAATACTTAACGAATCGCAC
Organism: Chrysanthemum lavandulifolium; assembly: GCA_022545495.1. Classification (NCBI taxonomy): domain Eukaryota; kingdom Viridiplantae; phylum Streptophyta; class Magnoliopsida; order Asterales; family Asteraceae; genus Chrysanthemum; species Chrysanthemum lavandulifolium. The sequence continues at coordinate 60,593,289 of CM040243.1, read as the reverse complement.
TAACGGCCATCCAAAATAGGGACTAAATGAGTGCAAAGTTTTAAAAATATGATTTCTACAGAATTAAAACGACTTAGTGACCAAACTCGCAATACGAAGAAACCACGTAAACCAACCGCAATTTTTGTCTTGTTTTTATCTTACCCATGAGGCCATGATTTAAGTTGGATCGGAGATGGCACTAGTCCACAATTCAAAGTTTGGTTCTCAATATTCCATGTTTTTCTTAGTTTCGTATCAAACTCACTATCACCACACAAGCTTGGTTGAGATCCATAATCCAATCACCCATAAGAGGGTGCTTTTTAGAGTGTGTAATGCGAAATGATCGCATGCGATCTCAAAAATTTTTAAACGCCTTCAAAATTGTCTCATTAATAATTATGATGTGTACATATATTTTCACGAAGAAAAAAATATTTAGATGGTAAAATATCTTAAATGAATACTATGTTAGAACGTTTAGATAACTAATTGCATTATATATTAAAAACGCTGACACTTTATATATAACATTCTTTCTCGAAAAACCTCATTATGTGATTTCGTTCAGGACCTTCAAAAAATTTATATATTCATGAGACGGCCCTGACCCATAACGTCTCGCTATTAGATTAACTATTGAGATTATCACCATGTCAATATCATACCATCATATGATGTCTTAACCTACACTTTGACAAACATATCATATCATACTATCTTATAAAACATTTAGGCCTTCTTTAAATAGAGATACTTAAAAATTCAGCTTGGTTATTATAGAAATTCAATAACTTACAAGACAAGAAGCATAATGTATACTACTTTAATGCACACATTTAAAAAACAAAACACAAGTCTTACTAGACCATAATGTACACTACTTTAATGCTATTAATATAGTCAATATTTTTAATGTAGTCAATTAATTAATTGATCAATAAATACAATTAATGCAGTTATAAAAATAGCCTTTACATAAAAAATACAAATTATCAAGATATCAGATATCAACTTAAGCACAATTCTTGCATTAAATGTTACAAATACAAATAATGAAGACATTATACAAATATTTAAGCTCGAACAGCAATCGGGCGAACGAGCTAGAGTCTCGAATCCAAGACGGATAAACGGACTCATATTATATGAATCGCTTAAAAATTCCAAAACATGATCTCATAATCGAAACTAACGCTAAACCAAGCACGAAGCTAAACAAGCTCATGTTATACAAATTTGCACCTCTAATATTAATTATCACAATTGTATAATGAAAAACATTGTCATTAGTAAGGAGTTGAAATACGTCACACGAAATTTTGATATCCGTAAATTTATTGTCAAAATAACACAATAAACTAAAATACGTGATTTACCCAAAATTTTATTTCATCGTACCACCACAAGAATGCGCGAAGTACTTGCTAAGACACTTTAACACTAAAAGTGGTATCATCGCCTCTTTATAAAACACGTAATCTCCAAAAGCGAAGAACGATGGATCGCCTCAGTCCCACGTATCCAAAGGATGCCAACCGATCCTCCCCAGGACCGACCCCGGATAACGAAAGACTTGTCCCAGCCGATCGTACTTATCGAGATGGGCTTTGAACTCGCCATTTTCTCCAATAGCCCTCGCCGACCACCAATCGAACATTTGCGGTGAGGATGGTACCAATTAAAGCTTTTAAACCAATGGAAAGATTCGAACCCAGTCTATTGACACAAGGTCGAAGCTCTACCATCGGACTATAGCCCATTGGTTATAGAAACACATGAGTAACAAACAAAAATGTCGGTTGAGTTTATCTTAGATCGGTGTAATAAGGAGACCCAAAACCGCATTCATTACCGTCATTTCTGCGCAACATCAACTTTCTCTTTTTATAATAAACTTTACCACCAACTTAATGTAATAAGACAACCAACTTCACCACTCAAAAATACCCCATTTATATATAAATATACCCAACATAAACAAAATAACATCTCACATAACTCAACTTGAGCCCACAAACTTTCCTCCACGACTCGGTCTTAGGGACGATCAAGTCTTGCGAAAGTGTGGCCGAAGACGCGTCTTGATGACGAGGTATAGTAACGTCAACGTGTTTTGGGCGGGTGAAAACTCGATCGTGATGTCCTTATTACACCCAATATTATGCAAAAATATACACAATTACACACACACCTACTTTTCTCATTTTTCCTCATAATTAGCTAAAAACCATACATCAAATTAAGTGTTCTAATTTTGTCCACAAGAAAGAATAACCAATGACTTAAAAAAAACCAATGACTTATATTGACCTAATCACCTAAAATCATGGAACAATCCAAAGGTATATTCAACCACAAAGTCAAAACTCCAAGGGACACATTAGTAAACTCACACAAACAAATAGACAATGACTTGCAACATTGAAAGATTCTCCCACCAATGGAAGATCCAAAACCAAAAACACCACACATTTTTTTTACAAAACACTCATTTGTAATAAATCTTGAAATTTTATAAAAAAGTTTCCCTCTTTTCATATTCTTTTTGACTTTGCCACCATTGATGAGCCACCACCACCAATGGCCACCGATCTCCGTCGTCCATTGATAAACAACCACCACATCTTAACCATCAAAGACAACCATCACCATCATCAAGATTCACCTCAATTTGCAACACCCACTAATCAAGATTCAATTTTTATTGATACCCATTTGGACAATGATCATGGGTTATTGAAAAACGATGGTTTTAACCATAACCCATATGCGATTCTTGGGTCTAATGGATTTGAGGTTACAGTGTCAACTACTGTGGATCCATTTAGAAACCAGACACCCAAGATTGTTGGGGTGTATGAGTGGTTAAAGATGCTTGTGATATTGCCTATTGCTGTTGTGAGGCTTGTGTTGTTTGGGTTGTGTTTGGTTGTTGGGTATATCGCGACTAAATGCGCGTTACATGGTTGGAAAGATAAGACTAATCCTATGCCTAGATGGAGATGTAGAGTTATGTGGATTACAAGGTTGTGTTCTAGAGGGATTTTGTTTTCTTTTGGGTAAGAAATTCTATTGTGTTATGATATGTTTATAAGGGGTGGGCAGGGTACGACTGGCTGCATCATACCTCCTCGTGCCTTATGATATTGTGATTGTGTATTGTTGCTGTTGTATGATATGTTTATATGACCATATGGTGTTTGAAATTGTTAATGTGTGTCATGTTTTGTTGATATGTGGGGTAGTCTTGGACATAAGGATGCATTTATGTTTTTTGGGAATTTAATGTTTTAGCCGTGCAATTTTTTCGAACCAAGTATTTGGATGAAAAGGCCACATTGTGTTAAATGGCAAAGGACTTATAATTTTTATTTCGTTGGTGGCTAAAAGTATGTTTTGTGTTTTTCACGTTGGTCATTAAAGGAGTAGGTTTTGGTTTGATTTGTTCCACCTAACATGTTTGGTCGGTGGTTGTGGTATAATTGCATGAGGAGTAACCATTTGCTTTTTATGAATTGTGACAAAAATAGCACAAAATAGTTTTTCAATGACGACAATGGAACAAAAAAGGTGCATCAAAATTTAACATGTTGCTGTTATTTTTTGTAATTTGCTAAATATTGAATTAAGATATTCTAAGCATATGATGGATGATTTGAACCTATTTTGGATATATGAATTTGAAATTTGTTGCTCCAATGCATGCATCATTGAAATGTACTAGTTTTATAACTCTTTAGAGGTTATCGCGGATTTCCTGCTATGCTGCTGTTTTTGTCGTTGTTAATTGTTATGTTTTGTCATTGCATTATGCAGCTACCATTGGATTCAACGTAAAGGGAGACCTGCTCCAAGGGACACTGCTCCTATAGTTGTATCTAATCATGTATCATACATTGATCCAATATTTTTTTTCTATGAATCATCTCCAACAATTGTTGCATCTGAGTCCCATGATTCCATGCCATTCGTCGGAGTCATAATTAGAGCAATGCAGGTAAACCAAGCTATTATAATTTTAGTAATATCTTGAATTTGTTCCACTAATTTTGATTGTCTTTCTATGTTCTATTTTTAGGTGATATATGTAAATCGGTTCTCATATCAATCACGAAAGCAAGCTGTAAATGAAATAAAGGTAACAAGCCTTCGCTCCTGTAAAATGCTGTTTACCTATATTGTCATTTGTTGAATTTTTAATATAAAATGTGTTTTTCACCTTTTTTTTGGACTTGTTAAAATTAAGGAAAAAAAGTTTGAAAGAAAAGTTCATTGCATTTATTCTATCAATACATAAGCAATTTGATACAGATGTATGTTTTTAAGGATCTAAATACAGAGAAAGGCATCGAGCGTAAGATTTCCTCGAGTATTATTGTTTCCCGAGGGGACCACAACCAATGGAAGGCAACTTATATCTTTCCAACTTGGTGCATTTATTCCTGGTTATCCCATACAACCTGTGGTGATCCGCTATCCACATGTACATTTTGATCAGTCATGGTAAGATTGCATCTCAGTAAGAAATGCATTATCAAAATTTCTTATTGATGTCAAATTGATCTTCAAATATCCATCATATTGATTCAGGGGTCATATTTCTCTGGCAACTCTCATGTTTCGAATGTTCATGCAGTTCCACAATTTCATGGAGGTATGCTTCTTATTGACTTATTTATGTATAAACAAACGGTACGTTAATGCTATAAAAGTTAGAAGAATTTATACTGTTTTGTTTTGTTTGATTTTAATTAAATTAGGTTGAATATCTTCCCGTTATTTCACCCTCACCACATCAAAAGGAAAGTGCAGCTCGTTTTGCTGAGAAGGTTAGTTTATTTGTTCTTTTATAATCTTTTATGGATTTCTCTTATATCTGCAAAAGATGGTCAGTGTGGTTCAAGTCAATTCAATGTTCTAATAATATCGTCTAAAGTGTTTCCTTATATTTGCTTTATTCTAAAAACCGTATATCTGCCTGAGCCTATGAAATGATCAATTTGGTTCTGTTCAATCAAACAAGTTTTTCGATTTGGAACCTCTTTGCAGTGTTTTCCATTTGAAATAGTATATTCTACTACAGCCTCTTTGCCAATCAGTAATCATTTACAATATTGATAGCGTTTATGTTAGTGCAAAAGATGTGTCTTTATTGTCATTATTGAGGGGTATTATAAATATTTGACTAGTAATCGAAAGATATCATCATATAAGTGTGACCCACAAAATGTATATAATGACCCTAAATGATACAACCTTGAAGTGTTATACTACATAGACAATAAAATTTTATTTGACTTTTTATGACCAATATTGAGTGTATAGTATACATCTTTAACTAATATTTGTTGTTGCAGACTGGGAAAGCCATGGCTGCGGCTCTGAATGTTGTACAGACTAATCATTCTTTTGCTGATTATGCTCTTCTTTCAAAGGCAGCTAACGCTGGACGGGTAAATATCTAATCCAAACAAGGGCTTACATACCCTGAAACGCTTTTAGTGCCAAAACGTTAAAATTTCTTATTGTATTGGATCCTGTGAATGCACTTCGCACCCTTGTCATAAATCCTAGAACCACCACTGAATTTAGAACATCCTCAAAGACGTATGGATAAATCTCGGACACAGATTTATGGTATATTTTGTTGTTCATTTGAGTGTATGACATGTGTAATTAAAAATGATAGAGAATCGGATAGATGGATACTCTCACTGTCTCAAGAAAATGTATTGTTTGACCCCAACACATAGTGCAGAGAAGTGTTTGACTGGTTGGCAAATGTTACAAACATTTATCAGAGGACATAAGAAGATCTTGTGGATTTTTACAATGATAACAATGAGCGTTACATTGTTTGACTGGTTTTTTACTGCTGATATAACATTTAACATTGAAAACAAGAGAATTTGGCGGATTCAAATTGTTAACATCAATTCTTTTTGTTACATAGATGAATATGGGCAAATAAGAAACTATAACTTGAGAACTTACCGAAGATGGAAACGTACCAATTTTCCATCCCGTATAAGTTGTAACAAATTTTCATTGATTACATTGAAATTTGTAATGCTTTCACTTTTAGGAAGGTTTAAAGTTACTATCACCTAGTATTTGCTATTAATCAATCAAAAGATGTTGGCTATAGCTTTAAGTCCACAAGATTTCCTTATTTTCTCATTGTAAAGGATATTCTGGACAATTCATATAGAACACATCTTTAAAATCACATGTCCGATAAGATACCACAATTCTAGTATGGAGGATGTACTCTGATATTCTTGTCTATTTCCATAAACAAAATGGGTTATTTTAGCTTATATGTTAGAATTGCCATAAATACTACCAGAAAGACACATACACCTTACCAATCCACTTTATGGATCACAGTAGTTTCGTAGATTGTTTTGTTTTATTTTTGAAATTTTCATATTTGAGCTGATAATCGTGTTTTATTCTTTTTTACAGGAAAGTTATTCACCTTTTATGGTTGAAATGGCAAAAGTTCAAAAAGTGAGTTTACAACTTCTTTCTTCAAACAGAAAAGAAATTTATTCATATTGAATTTGCTTAATTCTTGGTGTTACTTATGTCCCAGTCATGTCATTTGAGCTCTGCTGAAGCTGTAGAGTTCTTGGAGACATTTCTTGCCATGAATCCAGATAGCAGGTAATATTGCTATATAATAATTTATTACCAATTTATTGTGTTTATAAGCCAAGGTTTGCAGTGGGTGGGCTAAAATTTAACTACCTACATTTTGTTTTGGACCACATGCAATCTTTGTATCAGTAACATGCGTTTTGTTTGCAGTGGATGCGTAAAATATCAAGATTTCATCAGGGTTTTAAGATTGAAGCCTTCTAGGCTTTCCGAAAATGTCAGTAAGAAAACCACCATCATTTTCTGTACAACTGTTACACTCTTTGTTCTCTGTTAGCTCTTCTCCTATGACTTATAAATGTCAAACTTGTATTCAGCAAAATTATAATTGTAAATAACTAAATTTTACGATTCTTTCTATATGTATGTAAACCTTTTGGTACATGTATTGATTTTTTTGGGATCGATATTCAACACCTTTAATAAGTGTGAAACTAAAAATAGCTCTTTTAACGTTTGAAGTCAGGAGAATTGATAGAAAACATAATGAGTATTATTTTTGTAAGAATGTGGTTCTTTACCGCCATATAGATTACTTCAAGTTGTTTTTTATTTCTTACAGATTTTTGGATTTATTGACGTCGAGAAGAATGGAGTTATAACCTTCAAAGAGGTAACTATGATGCATAATCTTCATTTATCATTCTTCATATTGTCGATCTCGTATTTTTTACTATATCAAGAAATGGGGTATCATAATTCCTCGTGTGGTCCTGTCTTATTCTATGTTCAGTGGTTCATAGGGCTGTTTCTTAATGAGATCATTATGTGGGTCCAATACTTGTTTCTTATTCACGTCACTAAAACTCTTCCTATAACAGTAAACAATGCTCTTAGGGCATTCTTTATCGTCCCATGCCTTCCTCATTTAGCTCTATTAAGAGTCTCTTTATGATCATGTTGTGGGTCTCATCCTCATTTATAGTGATATTATGTAAACGGACCTATGAAGCAAAGCTTTAGCATTCCGTTTGTGTCCCATCTCTTTCTCTAAGAATCTTATACGACCATCTGTAGAGCATTCTTTGGGTCCGTCTCACTATATTGGGCTGTTACTATCTGGATTAGTTATTGGGTCCATCATTTACACACTGATATAAATGGGACATAATTCTATGTCGGGTACCATTTCATTATTTACCAGACTTCATGAGGCTTATAAGGTCGTTTTTCATTGGATACTACAGTTCCTGGTAGGATCAGCTCACGTGCTGAGGCTGCCATTATTCCAACGAGCATGTGAAGTAGCGTTTAATGAAAGCGATGAAGATAAAGACCAGTACCTAACCATGCAACAAGTAATATGCTCTTTATTTATTTATCTTGGTGAATCAATTTAGTTGGTTTTAAAGTTTCCACCACTAAAATAGACTGTAATCCGTTTTCTTATGCACAATCAACAGTTGGGAGGTTCCACGAGCCCTGCCATTCCTAACATGGACACAAACGAGGTCTGTGATTCGCTTCAGTATCAATTCAAAGTCGTTAGAAAATTATCTTATCAATTTTTTAACAATTCTAACAAGTAGATTCTTATACAGACATGCGCTTTATTCGATCTATTCGACACCGATGGTGATGGTAGGATCAGCAAGGACGATTTCATGACTTGTTTAAGAAAAACCCGCTAATTGCGCATTTTAATCACCATTTTGCGATAAAGATTTAAACGCAGAAACAAGTTTGGATGAAATGGTTTGATGGGTTGAATACAAGTTTCTGTTTTTTTCTTTGTTCATTTTTGTTATATAGTTGTGCCCTTATTCCAGTGCTAAAAGATACAAAATCAAAAGTAATGTACTAATATAGCTTTGGAAAATAGGAATTGTTGACTGGTTTTAGGGGGGAGGAGGGATTTAATTGATTTCTCTTTGTAATTTTGGTTGTGAAATATGTACTTATTGAATTTTGTTTGACTTGTAACAGTTGACTTTGACTTTTGATTAATTACAGATATAGTAATAAAAAAAAAAAAGAAAAAAAAAAGAATGATTTTAGTTATATGTTGATGTTTTGTGTTTACTTTTTTCATGATATATATAAATATAGAAAAATAATTGAAAGACCTAAAAATGTAACTGATTATGTATTTAAATTGATGTGACGACAAGTTATTGATTTATGAAGTGGTGCCACTTTTGTTATCAATAAGATGCTCATAGTTATAATGCTTAAAGGATTTGTATTCAAATATAGTGAAAGAGTACATTTTATAAAAAAAAACACAAGATTTACAAACTTAAATTTTTTTAAATTTGTACTAGAAAAAGTTTTAATGATTTTTTGTTGTTTATATGAACATAAACATATATTAAAAAAATAATAATAATAAAAAAAAAAAAAAAAAAAAGAAGATGGGTTTGGTTTTGGTTCGCTTCGTTTGACATTTTGCCAAAATCAAAACCTAACCGAAAACCAAATATCTATTTCGGTTTAGTCTTGACGAAAAAAAAAAAACGATTTACAATTCGGTTAAGTTCGGTTTCAATTTCAATTTGCCCTAAGAGCACAAGGTACCATGACGTTCGCCGCGCCATTCCGACGTGTCACCACACCATTTATGGATATATCTTTTTGAAAATGTTTATTGGGTGTGTTGAAGAGGTAGAAGACGACCCATTCATGGGTTTTTTTTAGTTTAATTCTTTTGAAAAATGTGTTACTTTTAGTTTTAGCCTTTTGGAAAAGTTAAAAATTTTTACGGTAATTCACAATATCCAAATAATTGCAATTTTTAGTTTTATTTAATTTGTAATTTTAATGTTAATAAATGAAAATTAATTTGTTTAAAAAATAGAAAATAAAATAAAATTGTAGTGTTAAAAATGAGTGTTTTGGCTTGAGTGATGAGAGAGTTTTTTTAAATGTGTGAGTGAAAAAAATATGTGAAATACAGAAAAGCTGACGCTACATAACCTAACACTAAAAAAGGCTAATGACTTGAGCCATCACAAACGATGCTATAATTTTGAGCACTCCTACTTTGAATTAAATATTTAATGACTAGTAGAAAAAAATTCTTGCATGGTACATATAGACTCTCGTTCAAAAAGATATAGACTCTATAATATAGTTACCGGCCGGCCCACCATACATAAATAGCCTTCCTTACTTTATTTTATGGATTACGATTTAATTAAAATGAATTGGTGTACAAAAAATCAAGTGTACACATCCAAAACTCTATTTATTACTGTTTTTTTAATCAAATTCAAACATTAAAGGGCAATATATACTAGCAACTAATATTCAGTATCGCCTTTCAAAAAAAAAAAAACTAATATTCAGTATGGCACTTCCAGTTACCCACAAACATGTAAATTTGATGCTTCGCGTAACTTGTAAGTGTTGAAAAAACTACGGCGCAGAAGCAAATTGTCATCAATAGTGCATTTTTAGTAGCCACACATGTATATAAAAATAAGAAGAATATATGAAACCATGCGGCGCCGGATCACGAAAACCTCTCCTATCCTCTCTACCTTCATGTAAGGGTAAGATTGGTGAGATTGGGTACCGTTGATTTATATGAAACCATCATTTACGTGGAAGAATTGTATTTTCACCCTGTTTGTGTTTTTTGGTCGTTCTATGACATTAGCCATAGTTTGAAATCTTGAATAGTAGTACCTGTTATATCAGCTAAGGATTATGAGGAACTATTTGAAGTTCTTCTTGATTTGGTAGCCAGTTGCTACTCCAACCAATTTACGCGGAAATATTTATACCTTTTTTGTATCTTCAATAACTGAATAGATTTTGTTATTTCTAGCTAGTTTCAATAATGATATGTACATTAAAGATTCAGAGGTCATGACTCATTACATTGAGGTATGTTTGTAAGATAACAAATAGATATATTTGAATTGTGTTTTTGTGATCTTTACATGATAAGATTTCATGTCTATTTGTAATAGAACATGACTTAGAGAACAAGCTAACATAACAATAAACCTAATGAACCTAAGCTTTTAGGCTTAATTGGGCATT
>CM040243.1:60530827-60582551 GCA_022545495.1 Chrysanthemum lavandulifolium | reverse complement strand
CATATTTAAATCAACAAAATGATAAATATACAGAATTAGGGCACTTACGATTTTGAAACTTCTTTGTCGTTCTTTTTCTAATGATCAGAAGGTAAAATTAATGCAGTTACGAGTATTGTTATCTGATTTTTATTTGATTTTGTTAGGTTTAGTTTTGATCCGAGTGTGAGATGATCGAGTGTGTGTTTTGTTAAAGTTTAGTTTGATGTCAGTGAGAGAGAATGGTGATTATCTTATTTAAATGACAATTCCCCGTTTCTTTTTTATTTTTTTTATTTTTCACCCTGCAGTTTGAGATGTTTGCAAAATCTACCCTATAACTTTTTTTCTCACTTTTCTATCTAATTAAACTTTTCTTTAGAACCGGACTCTCTCTCTATATATATATATATATATATATATATAGGGTAGGGTTAAAATGAAAAGTTTCTTATAATGAAAAGAATGAGAAGGATGTGGAGGTGACATGTGTCACATTGCCACATCACCATGTCATGTGTCACCCCACCCCACCCCACCCACCCACCCTCCCCCCCCCCCCCCCCCCCAAAAAAATTTCCTAAAAAACTTTTTGGGCAAAAAAAATCATAAAATTTATTCTTGCATCACAGGTTATAATTATTGCATCACAATCATAATTGTGATGCGATAATTATAACCTTAATGCACTAAAATCATGATTATGATGCAATAAATTTATATCAGTGATGCGAATCTTATAACCTTAATGCACTAATAAGTTTGGTGCATCTTTATTATAAGTTCGCGCATCATTCCACAAAGGTGTAGATTGGCGGGAACACCTCGACCCCGGTGCCTTTGGCACCACCATTGTCCACCCCACAAGGAATAGCTCCGCCACCTCCCGGCCTAGTGGGGCACCAACCTGGAGTGAGCACGAGCCAAGACTCGGACCCCTAGCTCTTATTCCACAAAGTCTCCAGTGTGTGCCACGGTTTTGGAGGTGGGTACCTATGAAGCAAATGCCAGGATGGAATTGAACTTGGGTCGATTGACTCAAGCACAAGTGCTCCAACCATTGGACTAATGCTCCATTGGTAAGTTCTCGCATCATAGTTAATAGTTCGCATCAACTATGATGCACTAAAATCAATGTTATAACCTTAAATGCACTAAAATCATGATTATGATGCGATAATTTATAACCTTAATGCATTAAAATCATAATTGTGACGAAGAATTTATAACCTTAATGCACTAATAAGTTTTGGTGCATCTTTATTATAAGTTATCGCATCATAGTTAATAGTTAAGAGCATCAACTATGATGCACTAAAATCAAGGTTATAACATTAATGCACTAAAATCATGATTGTGATGCAAGAACTTTATAATTGTGATGCGAGAATTTATAACCTTGATGCACTAAATTCATAATTGTGATGCGAGAAAAAATTTAGCGGAAAAAAAATTTTGCGCAAAAAAATTTTTTTGGCGGAATTTTTTTTTTTCGGGGGCGGGGATAAAAACTTTTCATAATAACTATAAATATATATATATATATATATATATATATATATATATATATATATATATATATATATATATATATATATATATATATATATATATATATATATATATATATATATATATATATACATAATAAATTTTAATATTTCGCCGGATATTCGTCGAAATATATTATTTATTCGACGGATTTCAAGCGGAAATATCAAAAATAAAAATCATTAGAAATTAAAACATTTCCAACGGATTAGCGGCGAATAAATATAAATGTCGAATGTTGTCGGAAATTGACGGTGGGTTATCGAATTCGGCGGATTTCACAACAATCGAATCTTTTGGAATTCCGTCGGAAGTTACTCAGAAAAGCATAGTTGTTGCTGTTTTGTAGGAATATGGTCGGTAAATTAGCGACGGAAAAGTATCCGTCGGAAAATCTGTCGCTGAAAGTCCGCTTTCTAGTAGTGTACGACAAGGGATCACCCAATGAATGGACGAGCTCAAAGGGTGGAGCACCCCCAAGGATGCAGGTACTATGATGGTTGTAATTCTACCATAAAACTTACCATAGTATTCCAAAAATATATTTACAAGTTTTTTTTTACCGATCGCTTCAACTGTGCCAGGTTTACGAGAGCCACAGGTGCATGACGCTAGCCAATTTAATCAGTATATTCACCGTACCCGACGAACCACACAAGGTTTGGAATGTTCTCAGAAACAATTTCAGATGGGAAACATCTTTCACCCTCAATGTTTGCAGTCTCACTAATGGTTATTAACATTTGAAGATTTTGTTACAGGGCCTCCATCAATGTATAGGTCTTTAGGCCTTTGTGATCACGTATGCCCTTATTACCACACTCTAGTTTGGTTTGAAGAAAGACTCACAATGTAACTATCTAGCTTCGTGTCGTAATGTAACCATTTACATCCAAGATTTTGTTATAGTGTGTGAAAATGCATCAAGACACCCCCGCCGCGTCGCTGCGGGTTCATATTACTTGTTATGATCATGACGTATCTCTATATTTGTTTTCTTCCTGATAATATCAGACACTTAAAAATAATTGAACTTATAGTGATACATGAGTTAATTTTATTGTTTATTAACATAATACATATATTCATGTGGGGGAGACAACAAGGAAAATAAGGTTCAAAAGGTGGAATTTTTTTTATTATCGATATGCTTTTATAATTTTAAGTGTATGCAGTTGGCTTCCATCAATAATTTTAAGTTAATTAGATTCTTGCACTTTCAAGATTTCATAATGTACAAGCTTGTTTTGACTACATATGGTATTTCTACAAAAAGATATGCATGAAGGTACATTTTCTATTTGTTTATTTTCATATTCCTAGATCTCTATTTTAACTCAACACAAACAAAAAAAAGTTCAGATATTTATACTATACGAGTTTGAGCACTTAACCCAATGGGCTTGGGCCCTACTCAAAATAATTGAGTGGCGAGCGGACACTTTTTTCTTTATCGAACTCCGACCCGCTAGATTGAATATTTTCTACACACTTTAAGTTATTAAAGCGCAAAACACTGCTGCGTCATACAATGGTGTGTGACATCATACCGCCCCCCTTGCCATAGGGGGTGTGCCATGGAGATGATGAGCTTTATCGTGTGTAAAAATATGAAATTATGGCCGATGGGGTGTTTAATGTTTAAAATGCACTCGTGTGTATTTACTGACACAAGAAATTATAACATTTCCACTTTTATTATGGCCAATTTAATTTGACGAGGCCGATGGGGTGTTTAATGTTTAAAAATGCACTCGTGTGTATTTACTGACACAAGAAATTATAACATTTCCACTTTTATTATGGCCAATTTAATTTGACGATGAAAGCAGTTATTTTTTCTAATAAAACACCAAAACCTATTGAACATCATCAGACATTGCAACAATAAGAAGCTTAAACTTTATAGTCACGGTTCAATAATCTCGACTAACTAAGTTAGTCTCTTAATCCAACAACTTATTTTTCTTAAGGTATTGAGTAATTGCTTGTACTATTTGTTTTTACATGCATTATATGCAGATCAATAGTATTTAGTTTATGTTTGCCCAATTTCAGGCAAAAAATAAGGATTTACAAGAGCATCTATGTTTCAAATGCAGTGTTGTTACTTATTTTTCTTACGGAAGAAGGTTTATTCAAGCATATTCACTTAATTTTAACCTTACATATAAATAAACACAAAATGAGCAAATAAATGTATAAATCATCGTTAACGAAGCAATAAGCTAATACCTTAAAACACTCCTAATCGAAAAATAGTAATCCGAAACCATATTCTAAACAAGAAAGATACACAAGTATTTATCTATATTATCAAAGGTATCATAATTACAAACAAAATGAACATATTGCACTAATAAGTTATAGAACAACAGCATGCTCTTGAATTTTGTGAAGCAATGCAATCAGAATCAGAAGTTCAAATCCGGTCGTTAATTTTATGGTACTCTCTATAGAGACGGACAGGTATGTATCCGTTTTTTAACACATCTTTTTATTTATATGAAATTACATCTTGAGTATTGTTTTTCCTTATACTTTTAGCGCCAATCATTTATCAATTGCTTCTAATCATGTAGCTAGCTTTAGTAGACAATTGACACAAAGTTGCGACAGTTCCACCATTTGCTCCGTCTCCACAAACTCATTAATGTTTCATCGTATCATCTCTAGGACTAGGAGTGGTTTTTTAATTTCAGAGATATCTCACTAACAGAATTCGATAACACTTAGCTTGGTTTCCAACATATCCATATTGACTAATCATGGGGACCTTAACATTCTTGTTAACTAGGAGGACTATAATCTAGAATCAAAATTGGGGATTAGAAACAAAACATCACAGGCAAACGCAATTTAGTACTTATATTTGTTACATCCATGTCTATTTCCACAGATAAAATACCTATATCTGAAGTTGGGTCCAGCATAAAAATTCTGTTTACTCCTTGTACAATAATTTAGAAACATAGGAAAGAACATGAACCTAAACTTATTAAAGGGATGCCTTGATCGATTTTGTTTCCCTACACTTACTTGTCATCGGTCCATGGCTGTGTTAATTTAAGAAACTCATTTCTGGAGGAGCCGCCATCCTCCACTGCGGCCTTTGCTCTTCGACTCATCTCTATAACACGTTCTCTCAACACTTTGCCTTCCTCACCTTCCATCAACTTTGTCACCGTTTTCTCCACTGCCTCAGCCGTCACGAATTCATCAGTCGACATTTCCATCCTTAGTGCCACCTTTATTTCCTCAACCAAAAACACCCTATTCATCTTCTGCTCTGCATACAACGGCCATGCCACCATTGGCACCCCAGCAACCACTGCTTCAAGGGACGAGTTCCATCCACAATGACTCACAAATCCACCCACCGAGTCATGATTAAGTATAGCTGGCTGTGGTGCCCAGTTTTTCACAACCAAGCCCTTGTCACTAGTCCTGGCTAGAAACCCTTCAGGAAGAATAGTGTCAAGATCGAAATCTTTAACACCTGAACTTGACTCGTTTACATCCTCAACTGGCGGTTCACGCACCACCCACAAGAATCTCTGTCCACTTTTCTCTAACCCAAAAGCTATTTCCTTCAACTGTTGTTTCTTAAACACACCCATACTCCCGAAACACAAAAACACTACACTTTTACTCGGTTGTGAGTTCAACCATTTTAAGCATTCGTTTTCGTTAAGATCCACATTATTCCCACTAGCAATCAAAGGCCCGATTGGATAAACTGGTGGAGTTGGACCATCAGGGACGCATTTACCATCCCGAATCGTGCCAGCAGCTCTTTCTTCCAATCCCACAAAGCTGTTTACAATGACTCCTGAAGATTTTGCCATGTTTATAGAAGTGTTGACGAAGTTTTTGTACGAGTTACTTTCTCTTACAAAACAAACCGGTGGAATATCAGACGCATGGACAGGAGGCACTCCAGGAATATCAAAGTAAATATCTAAGTCTTTGATATTCTTTGATGTCGTTTTATGGATGGTTTCAAAATATAACAACGCGCATAGTCCAGACGCGCCACTTGTATACAAGTAGTAAGTAGGTAATTTAAGACATTTCGCGACTTGAAAAGCAGCGTTGGAAAAGAAATCAAGGATCACACCTTTGATGGTTGATTTCTCAGAAATGCTTTCAAGGGTGTCGTGGACAATTGGGTTGTAAAGTTCTGGGATACCGAAAGCAAGGTCTATGAATTCAGTAGAGAAGCCTGGTGGAAGAGTGATGGCCGGGAGGTGGTGAAATGTGAGGGACGGGTTGGTGGCTGAGACAGTTGCGATATATTTATCAGTGGCACCGGTTTCGAAAGTTGCTGGAATAATGAGTATGATAACAGAAAGTGAAGGGTGGTGTGTTTGGATTAGTTTTCCAATCTCCACCATCGATACCAAGTGGCCGATACCTGGAGAAGGGTACAGAACTACGGTACCAGAATCCATTTATGTTTGCTATATGTATGTTAGAACTTAGAATATTAGATGGTATCAACTTAAGGATTATGATAAGGTAGAGTTTATGAAAGTTTTCTTATTGAGTTCTGATTTGAAAAGCCAGCGACGCAAATGAACAGATATTGTAGAGGATTAAATGGCTGTCATTTTTGCCTCTTGTCACAGGGCCACTCAGCTTTAATGAATCAAAAATTTAAGTAGATAGGACGTAACAGTATGCTGCACCACAAACTCACACCGCTACTCATGATTAATTGATAAAGGGGTAGGTATGGAGTGTTTCGTGAGGCTCTGAGCATTGCGAGATTATACAGTGTGCATCGCGGTTTGTACATTTTTATCAAAACTCTCTTATGTTACATCATAGAGAGGTCTCAATTACATATCTCTTCGATAAAACCACGAAGTTTATATATACAACGTGGAAGGTTACTTTAGGCCACAAGGTTAGACTAAAGAGTCATGCTAGATACCAACAAAATTTGTTGCTTGTGACATGTCACTATAACACATAATTAAGCTGAGTTTAGAGCATTTATGATTTTCATCATTGATAATAATAAAATTATACCGATGGGTTTATTCAATGTTTGACATGGTATATTCAGAACTATATTGTTAAGTTGAACCGCCTCTCTAAATCACCCGTCAAACCATAACCTCTCAACTATTGATAACAAAAAAAACCAATTTATTTTCTAATATACTAAACCTTTATCCTCAAACCCTTTCCACCTAAATCCTTCAACAATTTTGGGGTTAAAAATTCCAACCAAGCGCAAACAAGATGCAAGAAACCAGTGGAGAATAATAATTTAGATGAGGTACTAATGTCGTATTTAATTAGTTTTTTAAGGATTAAGAATCTTATTGAGGATTTATGTTTATGTTTTTGTTTTATTGAAAAAAAAGTTATACTCCTTCCGTCCTAAAATTATTGTCACTTTTGAGTTTTTCTGGTCTTTACTTTTCAACTTTGACCCAAGATACTTTGTTTGTATTACATAATACTGATCTACAAAATATATGAACGAATCGAGTTTTAAATGTATTTTCATTCGGTATAATTTTTATCAAAAATTGTATAGCATAAATAAAAATATTTATAGTCAAAGTTGAGAAAGAAAGACCGAAAAAATCAATAGGGGACAATAAATTTGGGACGGAGGGAGTAGTTGTTTTATTGTTTGTTAGTCGATTGTTGGTACGACTTTGTTACCAGTCGACTAAAATTGACCATTAGTATATTCCCTAAAGTCGACCGTTGGTACAACTTTGTTACCAGTCGACTTAGCCAACCGTTGGTACCAGTCGACTAAAGTCGACCATTGGTACGGTTTTGTTACGAGCCGACTAAAGTTATGCTTTTATTATGTTAATGTTTTTTTTCTTGTCTAATTCATTACTCCAGTCCGAGTCTTCGCGATTTCATCGCTCGGATTACGGAGGAGTATTAAAAGATAAATAAGCCCATGCCCGGTTTATGGGTTTAGGGCATTTATGGGTTTTCACTATTATAAATAATGGTCAATAATAAATTTTACCAACGGTTTATTTAACGTTTAACATGGCATCATGAGCAGGTTTGATGTCGAGACATAATCGGCCGCCATAAACCGCCGCCTATATGCCACCCCCGTCATACCTTAACCGCCACCTATCCATCGCTCTATATTTTCGTTAGACAACATCATTCAAAAAATAAATAAATAAATGAAAAATCCCGGCCGACACCTTTTTCATTCGAAGACTAGGACATCCATATTTAGAATCTATATTATTCTTGTTCTTGACGAGTGTGCAAATAAAGGTTTAATTATTCAGGTTTTGATATTATTAATATGAGCAACATGCATACGACACATATATGGTGTCCACCAACGTGTTTATCAAAACAATCCAAATAAACACTTGTATACATCACTGTTACCAATCTTCATCATGCACCAAAAATCGCTTCTTCCAAACCTTAGTTTTTCATCATCGTTGATTTTGTTGATAACCAGTCGACGCGTTCTTCATTTTTCGTCGATCGTTGGTTTTGTTGATAACTAGTCGTCGTGTGTAACAAGTTATAATCGATCATTTTTGTTGTTATACCAGTTGACTTTTACGTTTAATTTTCACTGTTTATTGATTACCAATTGACTCTTGTTTCAGTCGATTGTTGGTAGTGTTATAAACATTTTAGTTTTTATTTTTTTATAAGTATCATAGTTATTGGAAGTGCGGGTCCCATTATGTTTGTGGTTAATGAAGATGTCTTGAAATGTGGAAGACGTTGGTCATGGGAATTCCATAAACTTCATGATGTGCAAGGAAAGTGGAACAGGGCTGGTGATCGTTATAAGCTTTGTTAATACAAATAAACCATAAAAATGTTTATTTATATTTTACGATCTTCTAATGTTTTGTCGATAACAAACGTAAAATCATTTTAACGAAACAAATAAAATACGTAAATGATTTGAGCTAATAGTTAACTAACACACATTTACTAAACATATTAAAACCATGTCAAAACATGTTTAGTAAATAAGTTATATAAAACCAAAGACATTTTTATATAAACACTAAACAAGTAATAGTGTTTACATCTTATAGAAACTCATATGTATAACAACTAGTGTTTACAAAATATAGAATTGTACATATATACTTTGTATATATCGTAATGGGTAAAGTAATGGGTAAAAACCAAAGTCCATGACCCATGATCCATTGACTAGGTACAATGAATGTTGTTGGGTAAAAACCAAAGTCCATAACCCATACCTATGGAGCATGATCCATAACCCATGACCCATTGCTTGACATCATGCATGAAGTCATGTTGGGTATTATCCATGATCCTTGACCCAAAATCCATGACCCATGACCCAAGATCCATAACCCATTGACTAGGTACATTGCATCTTGTTGGGTACCCATAATCCATTACCCATAACCCATGGTTCATAACCCATAACCCATAATCCGGTTTGCAACCCGAAATCCGGACTAAAATGACCGAGTAGCCGGATCCCTGTTTTTGCACTAGTCGGATCCCTCTGGGGAGGGATCCGTGGGAACTGTGGGACAGTAGACAAGTTTTTGTCTATAAATAGTGAGTGATTTCTCTCTTGCTCACTACTACTTTACAAATACTTTCTCTCGGTATTGTAACATCTCTAACCTCTGATCCAAAGGATCATTCTATGTAGTTTTATGTTTGTGTGATTCTCTAGGTTCCTCTTAAAGGCGAGATCACCACCTGTTGAAGACGTGCAAGCTTAAGGTCATGAGTTGCTAAGCTTCGTCATCATCAAGACCACTGGAGTGTTTCTTGTTGATAGTTCTTTCCTCCCTCCATAGAAGTGTTGTGTTGATGGCATTAGTGAAAGGTGCCGAAGGGTCGTGTCGAAGGCATTAGTGAAAGGTGCCGAAGGGTTGTGTAGAAGGCATTAGTGAAAGGTGCCAAGGGTGTACATTCGATATGGTGCATCGATATACAAGTTAGATAGTTTCGGTTAAAAGGATATTGATATCCTTCTAGTGTTGTAACAAGGAGTGTGTCTCCTTTGGGGTAGTTGTGTTGTTGTGTAGTGTTGGGTAGTGGTTCCTCCTTTGTAATGGAACTCGATATCTAGCCTTGTACCAGATAAAGTGTAGGCGGCGTTGTGATAGGTTTAGTGTTACCTCGTGGAAGAACTCGGTGTCTATCCTTGTACTGGATAAAGAGTAGGCGGCGTTGTGAAGGCTTCTCTGCCACATTAAGGAGCTTGTGTTGTGTAGTGCTTACGAACTCTCGAGTGGGGTACTCGGGGAGTGGAGTAGGGCAAGGAAGGTGTCCTTGTAACCGAACCACTATAAATACTCGTGTCATGGTTTTGTGTTCCTTTACTCTTTATCTTTGCATTACTTACTTATATGTTTATCTATCAATATCCAACACACATACCAAATAAATTGACATAAGTCGATCTAAATAGTTTAAAATGGAGTTTTAATCGGTAAAACTATTCAACCCCCCTTCTAGTTTTCCACAATTGGCATTAGAGGTTCGTTACCAAGTCTCTTAGAGTATATTGTACTTTAAAAACTTGATACGATCCATGTATGTTTGAAAACTACAAAGAAGGGAATTTATTAAAACAAAAAGTCATGTCTTATAAATTTTTATATTTTAAATGTTGGATAGTGATAGATCATCCTAACATTTTCTTTTGAGAATTCTTCATGCTATGATTCGTTCAACGACCACGCTCCATCTTAGGAGAAATGAAGTCAAACATCCAAGGAAGAACCCAAGAGTAATCACAACTTACTTTCACAAAGTACAATTGATTACTTTAAAAGCTCATGAAGTATTTTGGGTCCATGGTTTCTAAAAACCATAAAAAGAAGACTAGGACAAAGGTATGTTCTCTTAGCCACAACTATTTGATCTATACATATAGTAACCTTATGTGGATAAAATGTTGATATATGTCTCTTTCTCATAATAAAGCTTTATAAAAACCGTGCATATATATATATATAGAGCTATGGATCATTTAAAATATATATATATCTATATATATATATATATGATATATAATATATATATAATCTATAACCATTGGATCACCCACCCTCTTCCCTCCTTTTCTCACACCAAACTATATATATATATATAAAAAGCTTTATAAAACCGTGCATATATATATATATATATATATATAAACTGGATCATTTAAAAGATGATCTCAAGAGAAAAGTGAAAAAGTAATCTCAACCATCGGATCACCCTCTCTCCCTCTTTTTTTCACACCAAACTACTGGGACCTAATTGTATTTTCCTTCATTCTTTAAGGAGGTTTTGTAAATTCTCCTACCCCCACCCCCCGCCCCCCCGAAAAAAATTTTTTCCCAAAAATTTTTTTTCGGGGCCAATTTTTTTTTTTTTTTTTTTTTTTTGTAAAATTTCCCGCCAAATTTTTATAATGTGATGCACCTTTTTATTTTGGTGCATCACAGTTATAAAAATTAGTTATAACTATGATGCCCCAAATTTTATAACCGAGATGCACCCAATGATTGTTACCTAATATGCTTCAATAACATTGTAATAACTTAATATACTATGCTCTTTAAGGGGCATTAGTTGTACAACCAGAGACGAAGCTATGGTAGCCATGGTAGCGTCACATGCTTTGTCATTGGGATAACGCTAGTGCATATATTAACAATCGTGAATTGATGATAAGTAAGTTAGAATAATTGATTTCATTGTATATTTAACCATGTGATTAATAAAATAAACGTGTTGAATCAGTTGAAAAATCTCTCTTTTATACACAAAGGTTGACGGTTCTAATTCAAAACTTTTTCTGAAATAAGTTAATAACATATGCGATCTGATGCACCTTTTTATTTTGGTGAATTACAGTTAAAAAAAAGTAGTTATAACTATGATGCACCAATTTTTATAACTGAGATGCACCAAAATAAAAAGGTGCATCACATTTATAAATTTTTGCGGAAAATTGCCCAAAAAAAATTTTTTTCTTGGGGTACCGGGCGGGGGTGGGTGGGGTGGTTTTCAAAAGTTACCCACAAGTTTGAGATGTTTCAATTAGATTTTATATATAACTTTTTTCTCATTTTTCTCTAATTACACTTTTCTAGAATCTTTCTCTCTCTCTATATATATATATATATATATATATATATATATATATATATATATATATATATATATATATATATATATATATAGAGAGAGAGAGAGAGAGAGTCCGGTTATAGAGAAAAGTGTAATTAGAGAGAAAAGCGAGAAAAAAAGTTACAGGGTAGATTCTGTAAACAGTGGAAAGTTTAGGGTCAAAAATAAAATACGGAGTAGCTAGGTAACCATTAGATACACACACAGTTTTAGGTTCTCTCCCGATTCAAAACACACACACACTCACCGCCAGCACCACCGCCACCGTCGCCACCGTCTTCCCTTCCGCCACCGCGTCAATCTTCACTCTGCCACCGTCACACCGACGCCCAAACATGAAAACACATCAAAATACACGTTATTTAGTGGAATAACAATGATTTGAGATGCGATTTGAGTTGCGTGATTTTGTGATACTGGATAATTGTGTTATCACAACTTTATTCAGGTTATATGTACATTTTAAGATTATTTGTTTTCTTATTATTTTGAATTTGTGTAAAATTAGGGCATCAATTTTAAGCTTTTTTTTCTTATTATTGTGAATTTGTGTAAAATTATGGCATTGATTTTGGAAGTTTAAAGATAAAATTAGGGCATCGATTTTGGAGGTTTAAAAATAAAATTATGGCGTCGATTTGTGTAAAATTAGGGTATCGATTTGTGTAAAATTAGGGCATTGATTCTTTTTCTTGCTAGTAAAAGATTGTTTCTGTTCTTGCAACTGGAAAAAGAAAAATTAGGACATTGATTTTTCTCTTGCTAGTAAAAGATTGTTTCTGTTCTTGCAGCTAGAAAAAGAAATTGAACGATATGGTGAAGAAAAATGTCACTCAATACTGATGACGACAACAAGACGATGACGAACAGGTTGTGAGATTACAATAAATTATTGAGGGTGTTAGGAAATAGGATGTTAAGAGTGTGTGTAAGAAGATATGTGATACTATTTGGAAGAATGGATGGGTGGAGTTGTTGACTTTTATGTTTGGATGTGTGGCGAGTGATAATGACATGTTGAAAGAGAGTGCGCTTTTGATTTTCGCGCAATTGGCGCATTTTATTGGTGAGAAATTGCTTTTTGTATATGGATACTTTGCATAATGTGTTTTTGTCTTGTTTAGGGGTAGGGGTGGGGGTTGAGGTTAGGATTGCGACGTTAGGTGCTACGATTAATTTTATTCAGTGTTTGGAGAAGAGTAGGGATAGGGATAAGTTTCATGATTTGTTGCCTTTGATGATGATGACATGGGCACCACCAGATGTTGTATATGAACCTACTAAAGACGCGTTGAATTCTGGTAAGGAGATTACGACTCAGGACGCGCTGGAGTTGTTGATTGAGTTGGTTGGGACTGAGTTCAGGTTTTTGAGGAAGAGTATTATGGAAGTTGTGGGGGAGATTTTACAGATAGAGGAAGCGAAGAGTTTCGAGGAGGGGAATAAGAATTTAGGGGTTGAGTTTGTTGTGACGCTTGCGGAGGCGAGGGACAGGGCACCTGCGATGATTAAGAAGTTTCCGCATTTTATTAAGAGATTGTTTGAGGCTTTGATGAGGATGTTGTTGGATGTTGAAGATGATCATGCATGGCATATTGCTGAGATTGAACATGAGGATGCCAAAGGTTGCTCAAAGGTATTACTAATTGTTGTCTTGGCGTTTTGTAAAGTTTAGTTATAGGCGGTTTTTGGAATGAAATTATGTGTTAGTATTGTAACTTTCATGTATGTTCTGAGTTAGGTTATGACTAAGAACTTAGTGCATCTCGTGTCAATGATAAAATTATATTAATGAAGGTTTGTGTAAAATTAGGGTAAAATTATTATGAATTTGTGTAAAATTATGGCATCAATTTTGGAGGTTAAAAAATATAATTAGGGCATCGATTTGTGTTAATACAAATAAGCCGTAAAAACGTTTATTTTACGATCATCTAATGTTTTGTCGATAACAAACGTAAAATCATTTTAACGAAACAAATAAAATACTTAAATGGTTTGAGCCAATAGTTTTCTAACACACTTACGTTTTCACATAAAACACTAAAACAAGTATAAGTGATTTTATGATTTAGTAATACATATGTACAACAACTAGCATTTACATATTGGGCAAATATATACATAACTAGTATGTATTATAATGGGTAATACAATTAGGTAGAAACTTAAGTATTTGACCCATTGACCAAACACATTGAATGTAGTTGGGTACAACCCAAAGTCCATGACCCATACCCATGGAGCTTGACCTATAACCCATTGCATGACATCATGCTTATGTCATATATGGATAATATCCATGACCTATGGTTTTAATCCATGGCCCATAGTTATAATCCATGAACCATGGACTAGATGCATTGCATCTTATAGATATATTGTATCTACTTGGATACCCATGATCCATGACCCATGACCCAAAACCCGTGGGCAAAAGGGAGCGTCCCACGGATCCCCAGTAATACACTGGACGGATCCCTCAAGTGAGGGATCCGTGGAACAATAGTTGTTTTTCTTCTATAAATAGTGAGCCGTTTCTTCATTTTGGGTTGTCACTTCCACACATACTTTCCTCAAGTATTGTAACCTTCTAACCACAGATCCTAAGGATCTTTCTATGTAGTTTGTCTTTTGTTTTTGTGTGATTCTCTAGGTTTCTCTTAAAGGCGAGATCACCACTTCTTGAAGTCGAGCAAGCTCAAGTCCATGAGCTGCCATGCTTCGTCATCATCAAGATTACTGAGGTTCTCTTGTTGATACTTCTTTCTTCCTCCATAGAAGTGTTGTGTCCAAGGCATTAGTAAAGGATGCCGAAAGAGTCAAGACGAAAGCATTAGTGAAAGGTGCTTAACGTCCGTGTCAAAAGCATTAGTGAGGAATTCTAAAGGAGTCAAGAAGAAGTCATTAGTGAAAGGTGCCAAGCATTCGTGTCAAGGGCATTAGTGAAAGATGCCTAGATGTCAAATCAAGTGGCATTAGTGAAGGATGCCAAGGTCGTATATTCGATGAGGTGCATCGTTATACAAATAGTGATAGTTTGCTTCCAAGGATATTGATATCCTTGATGGTGTTGTAATAAGGAATGGGTCTCCTTTGCGGTTATGTGTTTTGAAGTATTGGGTAGTAGTTCCTCCATTGTAATGGAACTCGGTACTTAGCCTAGTACCGGATAAAGGGTAGGAGACGTTGTGATAGGTGTGGTTCTCCTTTGTGAAAGAACTCGGTGGTTAGCCTAGTACCGGAAAAAGAGTAGGCGACGTTGTGAAGGCTTCTCCGCCATAAGGAGTTGGTGTCGTGTAGTGATTACGAACTCTCGAGTAGGTGATTCGGGAAGTGGAGTAGGGCAAGGAAGGTGTCCTTGTAGCCGAACCACTATAAATACTCGTGTCGTGGTTATGTGCTTCTTACTCTTTATCTTTCATTACACATTTATATATCTATCTATCAATGTCCAACATACACATCTAAATGGATTGACATAAGTCGATCTAAATATTTTAAAACAAAGTTTTAATTGGTAAAACTATTCAACCCCCCCTTCTAGTTTTCCACAATTGGAATCAGAGCTTCGTTACCAAGTTTCTTAGCATATGTTGTACTTTAAAACTTGATACGATCCGTGTATGTTTGAAAACTACAAAGAAGGATTTTTTTAAGTCATGTTTTAAAAATCATCATAGTGTTTAATGTTGGACAATGATAGAACGTTCCAATATTTTCCTTGTTAAGAATTCTCCATACTTGGATTTGGGCATACCTCGAAGATCATGAAGAAATTCTCTGAATATTTCTTTTCATAAAAAGAATATTTAGCAAAGGTATGATCTTAATTTGTTACCACATTGTTTTCTAAGATAATCTAAATCAAAGAATTAACATTGTTAATACAAATTAAACTCATTTCTTGAATTCAATAAAGATGATTTGAGCAAAATTGTGATCAAACCCTTTAGGCTACTATTCACAATTAACACCATATTACCGACAACAAGACTATCATGATACCACCCACTACATCCCAATGTACCATCGAAAGGATGGACTTAGCCCGGAGGATAGGAAAGCTTTCAAGTTGCTCGAAAAGAGACTTTTTCATGAAGGTCGTGTGGTAGAACCATCATTCCTTGCTAACACCGACATCTGACAAGTTTTTGAAACAATTGGCTTTGATTGTCTTTTGGACATAAACGAGCAAATTTGCCCGGTGTTCGTACTCGAATTCTACAAAACAATGAGAATAGTTAGGAATGAGAATGGGACCATCTTAATTGTCTTCATCATAAATGAGCATGAGTACACCCTTTCGCTTGTAGAATTTGGAAGAATACTACGTGTTCCATATCAAGGAGTTTGCATGTTCTCCAATGAATGGTCTTTGGCGGAGCTACACGATATGGTTGATCATCATGAAGTCCACCACACAAGGCAAAATTTATCAAATCCATCCAACCTTACACCCGTCTCCTTTTGGAATCTGGAAGCAACCACGGTAAGGGATACCGTGTTCATGCAAAGGGTATTGATAACGCTACACTTGCTGAATCGGGGTCAAGGAAACTTCCTTTCTTCGAGCAAGTTTTATAACACCCTAGGCGATGAACCTAATCGTTGTAGTGTAGTAATTAGGGTAAGCCACGGGTATTGATATCGTTCTCTGGGGAATAGGAATGCTAGTGAGAAGTTACTACGCTAAGGTTGAGGTTGAGGAAGATTATTTTTATATTTTATATTTTTGTAGAAATGGAAAAGGTACGAATCTCGGGTATTGGATTTGGGGTTGGTATTGCTACCGATTACTCTACTATTATCTAATTATCTAAGCTAAGGTTGTGATAGTCTATGTCTAATTGATGTGTACTCGTATGATAGTTTAAAGATGTGTTTACTTAGGTTTTACTACTCCTTAATTATCTCCTATTGATGGTTGATTTGTCACGTCCTTATTCCTAGTTGCGTTGTGATTCTAAGGCTATAGGGTATGCTTGTTTCCCTAACTCTTTGAAATTACCAAAGGGTCTTGTTTACAAATCCTCTAGTGATTTATAGACGCCTACTCTACGGTTGTCCTTGAATACTTTATCCTACAATTACCTAGATAATTATATTCTAAAGTTCACAAAGAAAAGTCAAGCATTAAGTACACAACGAATAATCTAGCGCACTCTAGATCATTAGTCAACTAAGATAAGTATCAACCAATCAATATTCAATAATTAAGTTTCATATTCCTAAGCAAACACACAAATAAATTAGCGGGACATGGAGAACATGCAAGCATACACACAAATAATCAAAGACATAATTAAATTAATGAAGTAAATACTTATCTTGATGTATAATAGGGTTTAGAACCCTAAAATACTATACAAGAAAGCCTTGGTTCGGTTTTAGGTTTTACTCCAAAAGACTACCCACAAAACCGAAAAATTGGATTCTATATATAAGATTACATCTGCGACGGCGTCACCTTATGTTTCGTGGCGCCGTCGTGTCGCCGTCATTAGGGTTTCGCCTTGGCCACGTAAACCTTGCGACGGCGTCACCTTATGACCGTGACGCCGTCCCTTCACTCTCGACGCCGTCTTGTCGCATCTAGGCCGTCCCGAGTAACGACGGCCTACTCCTTTAGAACTGACGCCGTCCCTTGAAAACATGCAATTTCGCTTCGACCCGTCATAAAATTCCTTCCGACGGCGTCGCATATATGCACTGACGCCGTCGCCTTATGTTTCAAAGACTTTGAGTGTCTCGATTCGACTTTGGCCATTTTCTTCAGATATTCGCGCTTTTCGTCCAAATAAGCATCATTCCAAAGATTTTGCCTTCAAGAGACCTAAAAGTGAAAAGGAACGATATTAAGCAATAACGGATACAAAAGTGATCGAATAAGGGCTTAAATGACCCCTTAAAAGGTACCTTTAAAACCTTATCAAATATCCCTACACTTGGTATTTGCTTGTCCTCAAGCAAATGTGCTTTTAGCCAATTAATTTATAAGTTAGGGGTCATGAAGCATTCATTCAAACGGTCCACAACACATATAAGCCCAAAAAGTCATAACAAGCACGGAAATTACATACTAGCACCTCACATGGGTGTTTGGATACTCATCTCTCTCGGTGTATATATGAAATATAACAAATCGGAAATGGAAGATAAACACTCATTAACCGGTCCTAGTACATAGATTACCATAGGCTTGAGAATAGATCAAACCTCCGTCGCTTTGGCGTAAGCACCTAGGAAAGACTATCAAAGAGGTCTTTAAAGGGTTGTAATGTTAGGCTTACGGTAGGAAATGAAGGGTTTGGTGGGATAGGCTATTTAGTGGTGGATAGTCAAAATCTCTATGTTGCAAGTATACGAAGAATGGCGTTGCTAAGCCAAGACTCGACACTCTAAAACTCTAGGCAACGAAAATAAACAAACATAATTTAAAAGATAGATGTAGGATGGTAGCCCGTATGTTTTTTTTTTTTTTTTTTTTTTTTTCAACACTTTTTTTTTTTTTTTTTTTTTTTTTTTTTTTTTTTTTCATACACTTTACTCTACCATCCTCTACGGTACATCAAAATGATAGGGATTTATAGACACATCCCTACACTTGAGTTTTATTACTCTAACACTAATTTGACCCGAATTGAAAAGATCAAAACACTTGGAGTACATTATTATGCAAACAAAGGGAATTTGAGTTTAACGTTCTCTTCCCTATATTTCATAAACTTTAACTTTTCCCATGAATCCCAATCATCCCAAAATCAGATACAAAGGATATGACTCGACTTAGCAACTCATGCAAGCAACTAGATAATTGAACTAAGGGTTTTGGGTGATAACATAAATTGCACTAAAAGTGAGTGCAATAAAGGTAGGCTAAGGCGATTTGGGTGTATATTTGGGGTGGGGTGTAAACAATGCTCTTCATTGATATCCCGAAAACCGAAACATCACGAGAACCGCGAAAAGGATAGGCTCGAGGGGTTAACTAGGGTATCGTGTACTAAAGATGAGTACAACGCAAAGGGTGTGGGGAATTACTCAACCGATATGGAAGAAGTAATTATATTACGTATCAAACAAGGGTTTATCCTAATGCCTCTTATCATTTAGTTATTCCTAACTACACAAGTGTAGTCTCACTAGCGATCTCGGAATGCATCACAAAACAAGTTCTAGAATCTAATATACTACGGTTCACACTCTAAGCATTAAAGATGAATGCTTTAATTCCTACTAATCTAAGGGCGATCCTCACATTTTGGGTGGAATTTAGGTGGTAAAGGGTTTTGTGCTAGTCATGCAACTTCCTATCCATGAGACGCTTTTGTTAAGACTAATGGCCCACTCTTATACGTCATGAAAAAATTTTAAATTTGGCTAAAATTACCCTAACCTACATTTTCTCATGGTTTATTACACAAATACACTTGGACAAAGCAAATAGTCAAGGATAAGCATAGTTTCAAAGTTCCCGCTTTATTTTCCTCCTACACTTAAACCGAACATTGTCCCCAATGTTCCCGAAAGTATCAAAGTTATGATAATAGAAGGTAATTAAAACGAAAGAAACTAATACTCCCGATTAGCTCGGTAGGATCCGTAAAAGTGGTGGTTAAATCTTTTCCAAGAAGAGTTTTTGCGTGAAAGGCTCCTTCCAAACTTGTGTAACTTCTTCTTGACAAACTAAACCCGCACACTAGAAGAAAACAAACGAAACCTTCACGTAAAATCGGCGGTAATAATATACATAAGACTCGATTTAAACTAGGATATAATGCTTGTGGAATGGATGTTTACAAAATTTGTTTTGAAAGTTAAGATCCGAAAATTCCAAAATTTTACAAGTAGCTCGAAAACGAGAAAAATTAATCGATGTTTTATTCCTTCCCGCCGTCAGTTGCAATCTGACGCCGTCGGTTATCCCGACAAAAAGCGGTCTGCGATTTTCCGAAAAATTTTGGAAAATTTACATCTTTA
This sequence comes from Chrysanthemum lavandulifolium, assembly GCA_022545495.1. Lineage (NCBI taxonomy): Eukaryota > Viridiplantae > Streptophyta > Magnoliopsida > Asterales > Asteraceae > Chrysanthemum > Chrysanthemum lavandulifolium. The sequence goes on along the minus strand of CM040243.1, from coordinate 60,562,886 downwards.
GAATCTGGAAAACTTCACGCAAAACATCCATTATGACTCGATACAAGCATTTGACTCGAACAAACACACATGTATATCTTTTAAATAATTGTAATCCTCATGTTCACGTTTCTTTTGAAAACGTGTGTAATCCTCCCTACACTTATCCCTTATGTAAAATACCTTTATATGTAATTAAGACGAGGTTAAAGACAAAATAAAGCATTTTCACAAATTCAAAAATGAGAACATACAATAATGAAAAGATATATGACACACAAATAAAAATGAAGAACAAATACACATGGGTTGCCTCCCAAGAAGCGCTTGTTTTTGTTCGAGTCACGAGCTTGACTCTACCCTTATTTAACGGATAAAGGGGAGGTTTTCCCTACACTTAAGTTTAAGTGCGGGTGATAGTAGCAATACACACCCTTAGTGTGGAAATTTGCCACGTGAGGTGAAGGTGATGGGTGATTTGTATGCTTAAAGGGGTGTGCTCCATTCATTCTAACCTTACCTAATTTTATGGGTGTAGTGGGTGAATCAAATCTATCTCCTAAAAATGGATCATCTTCTATCAACTTCAAAAGATTCTTAGTTAAGGATCCATCTTGACATAATAAACCGGTTTAAACCCATAATGTTTCTTGTTATCAACCATGAATGGGTGATATAAGTGTGTAAGGTCATGGGTTACTCCTATATTAGCTTCCACTCTACATGGCCTAGATTCTACCACCTTTATCAAGCAACTACCCGGACTATTTATTTTGATGGGTGGATTGGGGCCTAATTCAATTCCAAGATTCACATCTAAAGACGGAAAATTGGGTAAGGTTTTGGTTGAGGCTCGGTTCATCAAAATTAGGAACTTCCCTAGGACTAAGAGAGGTCATGACAACAAGCATCTAAACCTACATTCTCTAGTGGCGTTTGGTCCAAAGGTTCTATATCAATCGGGGTTCCTATAGTCTCTTCTACTTCTTCCGGGTAAGTTATAGGCGATGTGTGTTCCTCAAGTGATGGTAGGGCTTGTGGGCTTGGAGTTTCCACCTCATTCTCCATTATATCTAGATCTCCTAAATGTTCATGTGCTTTAGTATGATCTAACCCAAATACACTCCTAAGTATCTCAAATCCTTCTTTAGCCATTTCAAATTCTTGGTTCGATTCATAAGAATCATTCTCAAAAATTTGATCACTATGTTCTATTTTCCTAAAGGATTCCTCATGCGTGTCATATGTTTTGGTGAAATCTATCCCACGCATGCAACTAGGTAGTTCAACTATAACCATCTCACAATCTTGTTCGGGTTTAGGTTCCATGTTCTTAAATACTAGGTCTTTTTGATCATGATGCCTAAGGTTGGATAAATCCTCCTTATCCATTTCCTCAAGTTGTGACAACTGATGGTTTATGCTTAGAGGCTTTTCTCAAAAATTTTCCGGAGGGTCTTACTAAAAGGAGTTGATTCTAACAATGATCGTTGAATAGAATCCACACAAGCACAAAATTTATCAAATCCATCCAACCTTACACCCGTCTTCTTTGGATATCTCTAAGATCACTCACAAATTCATTAGAACAATAAAAGCAATCCAATCATGAAATTCAATTGTTCCTCATTTGTTAATGATTCAAATGCAACTTCACTTGCCATAGCGACAAACGAAAAGGGTTTTACGAACACAAACACAAAGAAGGGGATAGACTACAAGGAAGCTAAAATGGAAAAATCTTACTTGATAGGAATCAAGCAAGGAAACCTAAGCGAGGTGGACTCTAACTAGCTATTCTATTCCCGCAATGCGCCAAAAACTTGATAACGCTACACGCGTCGTTCGGGGTCAAGGAAACTTCCTTTTCTTGAGCAAGTTTTATAACACCCTAGGCGATGAACCTAATCGTTGTAGTGTAGTAATTAGGGTAAGCCACGGGTATTGATATCGTTCTCTGGGGAATAGGAATGCTAGTGAGAAGTTACTACGCTAAGGTTGAGGTTGAGGAAGATTATTTTGTATTTTATATTTTGTAGAAATGGAAAAGGTACGAATCTCGGGTATTGGATTTGGGGTTGGTATTGCTACCGATTACTCTACTATTATCTAATTATCTAAGCTAAGGTTGTGATAGTCTATGTCTAATTGATGTGTACTCGTATGATAGTTTAAAGATGTGTTTACTTAGGTTTTACTACTCCTTAATTATCTCCTATTGATGGTTGATTTGTCACGTCCTTATTCCTAGTCGCGTTGTGATTCTAAGGCTATAGGGTATGCTTGTTTCCTAACTCTTTGAAATTACCAAAGGGTCTTGTTTACAAATCCTCTAGTGATTTATAGACGCCTACTCTACGGTTGTCCTTGAATACTTTATCCTACAATTACCTAGATAATTATATTCTAAAGTTCACAAAGAAAAGTCAAGCATTAAGTACACAACGAATAATCTAGCGCACTCTAGATCATTAGTCAACTAAGATAAGTATCAACCAATCAATATTCAATAATTAAGTTTCATATTCCCTAAGCAAACACACAAATAAATTAGCTTGACATGGAGAACATGCAAGCATACACACAAATAATCAAAGACATAATTAAATTAATGAAGTAAATACTTATCTTGATGTATAATAGGGTTTAGAACCCTAAAATATTGCACAAGAAAGCCTTGGTTCGGTTTTAGGTTTTACTCCAAAAGACTACCCACAAAACCGAAAAATTCGGATTCTATATATAAGATTACATCTGCGACGCGTCACCTTATGTTTCGTGACGCCGTCGTGTCGCCGCCATTAGGGTTTCGTCTTGGCCACGTAAACCTTGCGACGGCGTCACCTTATGACCGTGACGCCGTCCCTTCAACTCGACGCCGTCTTGGCGCATCTAGGCCGTCCCGAGTAACGACGGCCTACTCCTTTAGAACCCGACGTCGTCCCTTGAAAACATGCAATTTCGCTTCGACCGTCATAAAATTCCTTCCGACGGCGTCGCAGATATCAGATGACGCCGTCGCCTTATGTTTCAAAGACTTTGAGTGTCTCGATTCGACTTTGGCCATTTTCTTCGATATTCGCGCCTTTTCGTCCAAATAAGCATCATTCCAGATTTTGCCTTCAAGAGACCTAAAAGTGAAAAGGAACGATATTAAGCAATAACGGATACAGAAGTGATCGAATAAGGGCTTAAATGACCCCTTAAAAAGGTACCTTTTAAAACCTTATCAGGTATCCTCATCAAGGGTCACTAGAAATTCCAAAGTGATCTATAAGGACCCATTTCAAATGGAGCTTTCCGAGATGTACGCGTTGTATAAGAAATGGGAAGTCGTGGTGAGGGATAATGTGCTTTGCTTAGGAGGGAACAAGGATCACCCCAATGCGTGCTTAAGCTTCATGATCTATTGCCTTGTGACCAAGACTCGCTTCAACCTTGCATATTACATGATTAAGAGAATGGCGAGCTTCAAAAGCATGGACAAAATGGTGCTCCCATATGCAATGCTCCTATCCCGTCTTGCAAACTTCATCTTTGCTTTAGATCCTTCTCCGTACTCCTTTGATCATAGCTTTTGCAAAAAAGTTATGGTGTCGTTGACCGAGGGAAGAACTACAAGATTTATGGTGGATGGCAAAAGACCTCACCCACCAACGGATTCATCGGATGACCGGGAGAGACAAAGAGAAGGAGAAGGAAGTAGCAACTCCCTTGGCAACACCGATCTCGACCCTTTGGATTATATCAATCAATTGCCAGACATTCCTAGCCCATCACAAGAATGGCAACAAACCAAAGGGATCTTCAAGTGCTTCACCAACTTCTTGAAGAAAAAGAAGTAGAGATGGTGGGATGAAGAGTGGAGAGGAGGATGAAGACGGGGATTGATATGGAAGGAGATGGGAAGTAAGGTAAGGTCATAGGACCTTAATTTGTGAAAACAATTTGAAATAATGGTTTGTAACATCTTAACAATACTTATGTAGAGTAGGATGTAGTATGTAGGAATTGCCATAACTTGGCATTTAACAATTTAACTTAGGAACGAGTAGGATGAGATTTTACGACATCTTGAAATCATTCAAGTAGTCGTAAATCGCTCATCTTTAGCTACCTTTAGTTCCCCACACTTGCTATGCGTTATACTTGTTGTGTTCTTGCATTTAATCATTGTAGAAATAACTAGGAGAAGCATTTGCTAAGAGTGCAAGAATTGCACATTTGTGAAAGCCTTCGATATGCGATGGCGGATCCCGCATTATAACTAGCGGATCCTCCCAAGAGGGAACCGTGGGATCCGGAAGATGATATCGACATGATCACTATATCCCCTTAACCACATCATGATGGCTAAACATGATTCTTTAATACCACTTAAGGCTTCCTCAAGCACAGTAGGTCTCACATACACCCGTAGGTAACTTAGGATCAAATTCAAAGTATATTTGATTTATCAAACTCACTAATATCCACCATATTTCCGCTCCAACGCTCATACATTATTCCTCACATCTCAAAACACTTAGTTTGATATTTCCATCAATTTTAGCAAATTGATTTTAGTCACTCTTACCTCAAAATAGGCTTAAAACTAGTTTTTCATTTTTCTTTATTTTTTAGGATTTTCTCAAATTTCTATTGAGTCATCATCTGATTTCTAAGACCAATTGTCATCATTTTCCAATTTCAAATCAAATGGTATCCTCCTCAAGCACTTAGTTAGACTCTCTAAAGTCCACTTTCCTACCCAAAACCATCATTAAGTATCCTCACTCCTTATGGTTGAGCATTTAAGACATCCACCACTCAAGACATCTAAGGAAAGTCAAATCCTCAAGATTCATAGGTACTAGACCTTACAAAAAGCATAATCATTTCATCACATATCTGTCTGATAGACGGATCCCTGGTTTATAACCAGACGGATCCCTAGTGAGAGGGATCCGTGGGATCCGTGTCTACATAAAGACTTTAATAAGCTTTTCTTTCAAATTTAAGCCACCTTTGGTAATCTAAACACCTTTAGTTACCATTTAATGACTTCCTAGAGCTGAACAACATCTTAGTTGACCTTAGTGCATGCCTAATCCCCTTAGTGGTCATGAATTTAATTCCTTAATTTAAATTCATCCTTTATAAACCAAACACTCTTGAGGTTAAGTCATCACTCCTACCTAATTCTCAAAAATCAGTAGTTAGAAGCTCATATTGCATCCTCACCATCACTATGACTAAAGTACTTAGCAACAACTCTTCAACCAAAGGCTCATCCAAAAGGAATGGTCATATGATTCATGAGATTTCATCCACCGAATCATCTCCCGTAAGAGATAATAGTGTTAAAATCCTACCTCAACAAACCCAATCAACAATTGCTAAAAGAACCGCAAGAATTAGCATTAGACCTTTTGGGCTAGAAAAGGGTTCATCAAGCTCTAAACCAAACGTACCTAGTTCTAGCAAACTGTCTAAGCCTTCATTTATAGAGCATAGACTACACCCTTTCACCGAGCATCTCTCTCACCCAAATCTCTATTCATTAGAGCATTCAATTCACCACCAAGAACTTCCCATTCACCAACTTTCTCGTGAAATTGTGAACCACCTACAACACCAACTAGTCCATCATTGGAAACAAGAAACTACCAAGGACTTGATCATATGGAGGAATTTCCATTACCACCACTCTCATTTTTAGTAGAACCTCATCCTACATTTCTCAATGAAACCCCACCAACATTTGTAGAACCTCCTCAAAACATCCAATCTCCTTCGGGTCCTAATCAAGACAATAATTGCTCTAATTGTCTAATCACCCAAGGACTGATTCAAGAAGTACGAAATGAGTTGCATTTCATTTTTAATCATCTTCTTGAAAGATTGGACCAAATCAACAAGTCTACTCATCCTTAGACTCAAGCACATGGTTGCTTCTTAAGTTTTGTTCATTTATTAGTATTAGTAGAATATGTATTACATGGCTAAATCATTCTCTTAGTTTTTAGAGATTTGTTGATCATCTCTTATGTTTTATTGAATGATAGTTTATTTGCCATATTGCGTTGAGTATATGTTTGTTGCTTGAATACATATCTCACTTTGATGTTAACATTGTTTGGTACATCACCATTGCTGAATTCTGTTATCAGATAGACGGATTCCTGAAATTTTCCTAGACAGATCCCTCCAAGGAGGGAACCGTGGGATCCGTGCAACATAAGACCATTTTTCCACTAACTTGAGTCTTATTTGCAGGAAATTATGCACTATATACTTGTTTTCTAACCTTTGTTTTGTAGATTTTCAAAATACACATGAAGAATTTGACACCCTAATCTAGGGGGAGCTTTGTGTCAAATAATACATTGCAAAACCATTTGCAATATAATCCTCATATGGATTACATTTCATTACATCCCCTTGCAAAGTTGCAATCATCAAGGGGGAGCATTTTTCGTCACTAAGACGAAACCATTTGCAAACATAGTTGCAATGCATTAGCTTAGTAGTTTTTATTTACTTGACGCCCTCTCAAAGGGATGGACTCGTCAAGGGGGAGTTAAGACGATAACTCTTCCCGTCACTTGCGCTCTATATTTTGTTTCTTTACATGTTTTTCTTAAAACATTGTGTTAGTTTCTTTTCGACAAAAAAGGGGAGAAGAGAGTAGAAACTCCAATTCAAACTTTTACGAATTTTTTCCTTAAAATAAGTTTATGTTTTGTCATCAACAAAAAGGGGGAGATTGTTAATACAAATAAGCCGTAAAAATGTTTATTTTATGATCTTCTAATGTTTTGTCAATAACAAACGTAAAATCATTTTAACGAAACAAATAAAATACGTAAATGGTTTGAGCCAATAGTTTTCTAACACACTTACGTTTTCACATAAAACACTAAAACAAGTATAAGTGATTTTATGATTTAGTAATACATATGTACAACAACTAGCGTTTACATATTGGGAAAATATATACATAACTAGTATGTATTATAATGGGTAATACAATTGGGTAGAAACTTAAGTATTTGACCCATTGACCAAATACATTGAATGTAGTTGGTTACAACCCAAAGTCCATGACCCATACCCATGGAGCTTGACCCATAACCCATTGCATGACATCATGCTTATGTCATATATGGATAATATCCATGACCCATGGTTTTAATCCATGGCCCATAGTTTTAATCCATGAACCATGGACTAGATACATTGCATCTTATAAATATATTGTATCTACTTGGATACCCATGATCCATGACCCATGACCCATGACCCAAAACCCGTGGGCAAAAGGGAGCATCCCACGGATCCCCAGTAATACACTGGACGGATCCCTTAAGTGAGAGATCTGTGGAACAGTAGTTGTTTTTCTTCTATAAATAGTGAGCCATTTCTTCCTTTTGGGTTGTCACTCCCACACATACTTTCCCCAAGTATTGTAACCTTCTAACCACAGATCCTAAGGATCTTTCTATGTAGTTTGTCTTTTGTTTTTGTGTGATTCTCTAGGTTCCTCTTAAAGGCGAGATCACCACTTCTTGAATTCGAGCAAGCTCAAGTCCATGAGCTGCCATGCTTCGTCATCATCAAGACTACTGAGGTTCTCTTGTTGATACTTCTTTCTTCCTCCATAAAAGTGTTATGTCCAAGGCATTAGTGAAGGATGCCAAAAGAGTCAAGACGAAAGCATTAGTGAAAGGTGCTTAACGTCCGTGTCAAAAGCATTAGTGAAGAATGCTAAAGGAGTCAAGATGAAGGCATTAGTGAAAGGTGCCAAGCGTTCGTGTCAAGGGCATTAGTGAAAGATGCCTAGATGTAAATCAAGTGGCATTAGTGAAGGATGCCAAGGTCGTATATTCGATGAGGTGCATCGTTATATAAATAGTGATAGTTTGTTTCCAATGATATTGATATCCTTGATGGTGTTTGATATCCTTGATGGTGTTGTAATAAGGAGTGGGTCTCCTTTGGGGTTAGGTGTTTGAAGTGTTGGGTAGTAGTTCCTCCATTGTAATGGAACTCGGTACTTAGCCTAGTACCGGATAAAGGGTAGGTGACGTTGTGATAGGTGTGGTTCTCCTTTGTGAAAGAACCCGGTGGTTAGCCTAGTACCGGAAAATAAGTAGGCGACGTTGTGAAGGCTTCTCCGCCATAAGGAGTTGGTGTCGTGTAGTGATTACGAACTCTCGAGTAGGTGAATCGGGGAGTGGAGTAGGGCAAGGAAGGTGTCCTTGTAGCCGAACCACTATAAATACTCGTGTCGTGGTTATGTGCTTCTTACTCTTTATATTTCATTACACATGTATATATGTATCTATCAATGTCCAACATACACATCTAAATGGATTGACATAAGTCGATCTAAATATTTTAAAACGAAGTTTTAATTGGTAAAACTATTCAACCCCCCTTCTAGTTTTCCACAATTGGCATCCGAGCTTCGTTACCAAGTTTCTTAGAGTATGCTGTACTTTAAAAACTTGATACAAAGAAGGATTTTTTTAGTCATGTTTTAAAAATCATCATAGTGTTTAATGTTGGACAATGATAGAACGTTCTAATATTTTCCCTGTTAAGAAGTCTCCATACTTGGATTTGGGCATACCAAGAAGATCATAAAGAAATTCTCTAAATATTTCTTTTCGTAAAAAGAATATTTAGCATAGTATTCCTCACACATGGATTTGGGGATCCTAAGAAGATCACAAATATCTATCTATCAATGTCCAACATACATATCTAAATGGATTGACCTAAGTCGATCTAAATATTTTAAAACGAAGTTTTAATTGGTAAAACTATTCAACCCCCCCCCCTTCTAGTTTTCCATAATTGGCATCCGAGCTTCGTTACCAAGTTTCTTAGAGTATGCTGTACTTTAAAAACTTGATACAAAGAAGGATTTTTTTAGACATGTTTTAAAAATCATCATAGTGTTTAATGTTGGACAATGATAGAACGTTCTAATATTTCCCTGTTAAGAAGTCTCCATACTTGGATTTGGGCATACCAAGAAGATCATGAAGAAGTTCTCTAAATATTTATTTTCGTAAAAAGAATATTTAGCATAGTATTCCTCACACATGGATTTGGGGATCCTAAGAAGATCACAAATATCTATCTATCAATGTCCAACATACACATCTAAATGGATTGACATAAGTCGATCTAAATATTTTAAAACGAAGTTTTAATTGGTAAAACTATTCAACCCCCTTCTAGTTTTCCACAATTTGTGTAAAATTAGGGCATCAGTGAGTATGAACATATTAGGGCATCACTGAGTATGATTAGTGCATCTTCTAACATATTAAGGCATCAATGTGTTTGTTTAAGCATCCTTTTGCATGTTTAGTGCACCCATTTGCATGTTTAGTGTATTTTTTGTTTAATCGTAGATCAACTTAACAACTTCTTCTTGTTTAATTACTTTTCTAGTGTTGCTAAAAGTTTTCCTCTTTGCGTTTTTCATGTAACAGGTCAAGATGGCCGAGAAGAATAACCATGAGTTTGCTAAGAAGTTGGCTTCTCTAGCTGACTTGTACGTCAATGATGCTTTTGGCACAACACACATGGCCCACGCTTCAACCGAGGGTGTTTCCAAGCATTTGAAGCCTTCTGTTGCTGGTTTCCTCGTGCAAAAGGTTTTTTTTTAGCTTATGTTAATACAATTTTTAGTAGTTATATTATGTTCATTCCAAAGTTAAGTGGTGTTCAAGATTGTGCTTGCTAAACACATTCGCATTTCAGTATTGCATTTGCTCACTAAAATGACACATAAATTTGATTTTCAAATAGTTTGACAAAATTTATTTGGTTATTTGTGTTTCACAAACACAATAATCATTGGAAAAAAAATAAGGCATCGATGTGCATGTTTAGTGCATCCATTTGTGAAAATTATGTTTAGTGCATCAAAAATATGTTTAGTGCATCATTGGAAATGGAGAAGATGTGTGAGGCTCTTATGAGAACACTTCCAGGCCCACTGTTATTTCTTCTATGCATTTTGCCTGAGCGAAAGAATTCTGACATATATGGTTTTTGCCTCTTTCTTGATCTTTCACTACCCAAAAAGAAACTGTTTTTTTTTAATTAAAACAAATGTGAATTCTCTTAATTTTCATAGGGCCATGGAAAATAAAAATTCCTAGTGGACATTTCTCATGATTAATGCAAAGGTCTTAATTTCAAGTCATATTACAGTTTTGTATCCTGTTTTTTCTTTCTTGAACTCGTATGATTTATTTGTTTTTATTGCAGATGTGTGGTATAAACTCGCTGCTATTAGTTGAGTATTTTCATTCAATGCCATTAGTCTCAAGTACTCCTACCATCATATTTGGAACTTTCGGGATTTGCTTATCTAAGTACTTATTGATCAAGTGCTAACCCGCTCTGAAAAAATAAGTAGGTACTAACATGTTTATTCCATAAAGAGTACATATAAGCAGTTTTTCATAGAGTACAGATAAGTGTTTTGGAACTTTTTATGTGATCATTGCAACTTGAATTCAGAAGGATAATTCGTTTTTGTTTGATTTCATAATAATTAGATTTGGAAATTTTGACACATTTACTTATTAATGTACCGGTTCGGGTTATTTTCATAATCTAATACATCAAATGGTTAAATTGAGAATGTTTTCTAATTAAGATATGGACCAAATGTGCCTAACAAGTCAAATGATTAGTGCATAAGCAAACGGGTTGAAAATGGATGAAAATGGCAATAGTAGATTAAATGGGAATTAGGGCATCTATGAGTATGATTAGTGCATCGAAAAGGTAGATTTTAGGGCATCTATGAGTATGATTAGTGCATCAAAAAGGTATATATTAGTGCATCCATTTGCGTATTTAGAGAATTTGTATGGACATATTAGGGCAGCAAGGGCGGCTGATTATAGTATCGAGAGTAAGATCTAGTAAAACTATTTTGTAAAATTATCTTTCTTTTCTATTTTGGTAATATGATAGCATGTGACAATGAGTAAAATTATCTGTCTTCAGGTGTTGAATTTTTCCATATGTTTCCTTCTCAAGTCGCTTCACATTGGCATCGAAGTCACCACTAGACTGTTTGACATAAACAAATTAGTTTAGGTGTAGTTAATCCAATAATCGGACAGTAAAAAGAATAAAACTTCAAAATGATGTGGAATAATTAAAATTCATCACATGGCTCTCAAAATCCTACAAGCTACAACTACATGATATAAGGAAAAGCTCTATTTTTTGGTTAAATAAACCAAATCATGCAAAAACTGCTTAAGTTGTCATTCCCTCAACTCTAAATCATAGCATAAAAATTCTAAATTTTTCCAAGATACGATTGTTTTAAGTTTTGGAAGTATACCTCAGTGAGCTTTCTCTGATAATCGCCTATTTTAGTCTAGCCAATTTTGTTGAAGAAAAACCTAGATTGTGTCAAAAGAACTCATGAAATAAATAAAGAGGTGCACATGTTCTACGGTTTCAAAAATATTACAGGTTAGATTGGTGCAACGAGTACAGACTGTTTCGAGAAGCATTGGCAATTTTCCGAGCTTTTTGCTCTGCTGCCAACAGTGATTGGATTCCGCTTTGGCCCTTCTGCCACCATCCATGTTTGCTACATGATTCCAATATGCTACAAAATGTTTAGCTCAGATTCTAATCTCTGGTCGAACGGTGAAATCTAGTCAAGTAGTAGGCTATATCTTTACATGGGTAACTATACTAGATTACTAGATTTCCTTCTTTTGGTTCGATATAGATCAAAATTTACAAGAGATAAAGATTTAAATTATATGTAAAAGCGGATGTAAAATCCATCTAACTTAACCAAAACTGACATTCAACAACACATGTAACAACTAAGATTACCTAACGATCCCTGATTCCAATAACTTTGTTGCTACTAATTAACTGATTTTGAATCTTTAACTTCACAATAGTTACTTTTAAATTGCTTATCCAAACACCCTATAAGTTACCAAAAAAGGACCAGCAACATCAAATCTTTCTTTTAATAACAAAATTAACAAAATTATTTTTGATCTTTGATAACAAAACTAACAAAATTATAATCGAAAAAGGTTTAAAAACTTACTTTGATCGGCGATTTATGACATTAGAACGAGATGATTTAGTGAATCTGATAGCAGATCGTGTTTATTGTGTTAATTGTATAGAGATTGTAAGCAATAATCACTGGGAAAAATTTGAGAAGCGTGATTATGGAGAACCAGAGAAATGAACAAGAGGGAAAAAAGAAACAATAAAAAATTTAGGTATTTTATATGATAGAGTTAAAACTAGAGACGAATTTACAAAACTTACCCTGAAAAGTAAGGAAATTAACAAATAGACCCCTTGAGTTGGGAGGAAAAAAAGGAAGGAAGGGGGTGATCTAACGGTTGAGATCACTTCTCTCACTTTTCTCTTGAGATCAACTTTTTAAATGATCCAATCTCTCTCTCTCTCTCTCTATATATATATATATATATATATATATATATATATATATATATATATATATATATATATATATATATATATATATATATATATATATATATATATCTATACTACTTATAAAGCATGCATATCCCTAACCAAAACCCAACCTCCATCTTTAAGATTCAGCCACCATACCTAGATCAAACTTAAAATTCTACAAATAAGATCCAACCCTAAAAATTACCCACCACAAAACCAATAAACCTACCATCCACTTTTTTATTTACCAAACAAAACACACACACACATAAAACACTCTTCAATCTCACATCTCATCTCAAGATCTCACACTAAAAAACTCACACTATCCTTTCATCTCACTCTTAAAAAAAACAAAAACTCATTTCACTCTAAAAATCTCACCAAAAACTCATCTCACAAATCTTACTCTAAAAGAACTCATCTCACAAACCATCACTACAAAACCACCCTACTCTCACCACAACCACCCTAGGCTGCGACCACCGGACCACCCGACGCTGCGACCCCGCCACGCCACGCCACCACGGACCTCCCTAGGCTTCGACCACCGGACACCACCCCAACCATCCGATTGAGGTATTTTGAGATAGTTTTTTCTATAGACCTATTTTTGTTTGTGTAGATCTAGAGTTTTTTTAATAGATCTAAATATTTTTTTGGTTGATCTAGAGTTTTTTTTTTCTTTCTATATATCTATTTTTTTTATTTGTAGATCTAACGTTTTTGTTTTTTTAGTGCCGCCGCTTGCAGCCCTCATACCGTCATTGTAGTAGCCACTCTCGCGGAATCATGCCTTAAACCGGTGTTAAAGTTGTTGCCGAACTGTCACCTAAGTATCTTCTTGGAATCGGTATATATCACGGAAATAGTATGATTTATTTTTAATATTGTTGTTAATATTTTTTTATAATTGTTATTGTTAATATCAATTATGTAAATAGTTTTTAATGTTTATTGTATAAATTTTGTTATTATAAAGTTTATGCCTTATATTTTGTTATAAAGTTTATATTGTAATTTTTGTAATAAGTTTATATTGTGAACATTGTTATAAAGTTTGTTGGGTAGATTTGTTATTAATTTTATATTTTATAGTGTAAATATTGATATGAAGTTTATAGTGTTAATTTTGTTATTAAGTTTATTGTGAAAGTTTGTCATAAAGTTTATTATGTAAACTTTGTTATAAATTTTTTGACGTAAATGTTGTTATAAAGTTTATATTGTAAATTTTGTTACAAGTTTATAGTTTAAACTTTGTTATAAAGTTTATGATGTAAACATGTTGTAAAGTTTATGATGTAAATTTTGTTATAATTTTTATGTTCTAAATTTTTCGTTATAAAGTTTATTTTATAAATTTTGTTATAAGGTTGTAGTGTAAACTTATTATAAAGTTTATTTTATAAATTTGTTATAATGTTTATTGTGTAAATTTAGTTATTAAGTTTATGATGTAAATTTTGTTATAAAGTTTATTATATAAATTTATTATATAGTTTATTGTATAAATTTTGTTATAAAGTTTATTGCGTAAATTTAAAAAATAGTTGAAATTCAAATTTTTGTGGAATATTTTGAAATTTGAAACTTGAAAATTTGATATGTTTTGAAATTTTTAAAAATTTGAAATACTTTGAAATTGTATGAAATTTAAAATATGTTTGATATTTGAAATATTTTGAATTTTTTACTTTGGAATTTGATCTTTTCTTAAATATTGAAATAGTTTTAAAAATTAAATAATTTGAATTTTTTAAAAATGTTGCAATATGGTATTGAATAGAAGTTACTATGAGAAAAGAAATATTCTTTTTATAAAGATGAAAGAATACCGAGCTTTAAGTTAGGTATATTAAAACTCTCATGTTCACACTTTTCTTTTTAATAAACTAATATTTGACAAAGATGTTTTGGTGTAAATCGGAAGCTCGAATTTGTTAATATTTGAAATTTTCGGTGCTAGCAAAAATTGATAGGCTCGATAAAGTCATTCTTAAAATTGTACTCCTTTTTAAGCTTTAAGTTGTCAAGCATCATCACCCTATGCTAAAAGTGGGTTTGATCATCACCGTATATTGATGTAATGTTTTATTTTAAGTTTCATTGATGATTAATATATGTCGTTTGATACATGTTAAGAATTTTTGCTAGAGTTGAATTATCACATGTTACAACCGTTTGTAATTACATTCTGATTTTTTCACGTTTTATTTTGAACATTATACGAAACACTTTCCACAATATCACGTTTTATTAATATCTATTTTTATTCATAATTTTTATTTTGTTTTATTAACTAATATTTTGAAACAAGATATTGAAAAGATATATTTGCATGTGAACTTTGATGGGCTCGAGGCAAGTCAAAATCTCTTAGACTTTATAGTTTTTGTTAAAAGTTGCCAAATACTTTCTCAAGTTTCAAGACATCATTGGAGTTCCGAATGTTGCTATGATATTTCGTTATTCAACTTTTATATAATTAGTTACATATATCGGACTACAACTACTCATGAGGACTTGATAACTTACGATCTAATAGATATACGAAGGACACAATGCATATGTACACATAACAAATAGACATGCATGTAACACAAATGTGCCAAACAAACTAGACAAACTCTATTTGCAAGTGAATTCAACAACTTAATTATGCTGTGATTGTGGTTGTATACAAAACAAAAGAATGACACACACATTCAAAAGACACGAATTGCGTTGTGATTGTGGTGGTATATAGAAAAAAAAATTGACACACATTCAAAAAAGACACGAATTGCTATATACTTCAAAGATGTTTTTTTTTTCTTTTTTTTTGATGAAAAATGATTTGTCAATGTAAATTTAAATTTATTACACTAAGAAATTAGTAAGTATAAAATTGTAAAGGTCACTTTTATTTCGTTCTATAATAAATACTTAAAAGTGAAAAGTGACAAACAAATGTGAGCCACTTAGTTATTGCAATTGTAACGATGATCGTTTGTTCCTTGATGTAATCAAAAGAAACTGTTCTTTTACACGTAAGGGTGTCAACAATGTCAGGTGAACTTGAACCCGAACCTAAACCGATAAAGCTTATAGGGTCAGGTGTAATCGGGCTGAAAATACTTACCGGGTTAATTTGACCTTAACCTGATTTCCCGATATTATTGTAGGGCCGGGTTCGAGTTAGATTATGTATCTTATCGGGTTATCAGATCAACCAAATAAGAACCAAAATAACTCGACCCGATAACAACCCGACAACCCGACTCCTTATCGGGTCCTGTTGCGAGTCACACATTTCTAATTAAAACCCAAATTAACCCAACCCTATAAACCCGACATCCCGACCCAATAACACATCTACTTACACATATATATATAAACTAAAATATTTTAAGCGCTAGAATCGAACATGTTTAAATCGGCATATAAACTATTAAAAGCTGCCGCTATGCATTGTTACCTTACTATTACCTCTAAACGACACAAGACAAATATGCTCCAACAAATTAACACACCAAGACATTTTCGAACGCTATACGCCGCTGCCGCTAGGCGCGGGTACTTAATTAAAGGCATCCGAAAAAAAATCAGAGAGGACCCGTTAAAATCGATACAAACTGGTGAATCGGGTTTCATAGAGATCTTTTCACGTTCTATTTTGAATGTTATATGAAACACTTACCACAATATCGCATATCATTAATTGTCTGCCGCTAGAAACCGATGCCGCTAGGCACGGTACTGCCTAGTATATATATATATATATATATATATATATATATATATATATATATACTAGTATAAACTCGTCCGATGGACGGGTATGACTTGTGGTTTTAATTTTAGGATTTAGTAGAACAAATATGTACTAAAAAGTAAATAAAAGTTAAATGAAACTGTTAAGAGATTGGCAGGCATGTTTTATAATTTTACTTGTGATGGTGTTGGTTAACGGAAAATTGTTACTCAAGTGTGTTATTTTTTATTATTGTTAAAAATATATTTATTTATGTTTAGTCGTATTTTATGTTTTGATGGTGTTATTTAGCGGTTTTTTGCTTTTAAAAAACATGAGCTATTTTTTTTTTGTTTTTTTTAAATGATTGACGTACATGGAAATTGTTTTGCCGTTTTTGTTATTTTAAAGTTTTTTTGTTGTTTTGTTATTATTAATTTATTATCATTATGTATTGTTTTTTTTCATGTTTTTTTAATGGATTGTTAAATTAGATTTTTTTTACTGTGCCAAATGCATATAATGTAAAAAGATAATTGTATATTTTTGTAGATTTTGAGGTCTGAATTGTTGTATTTTACACATGCTTTATATTTGAAATACATGTTAAGTAGTAATTATTTGTATGTAAGAGTGTTGTATTGTATTTTCTTAGTAGACAATGAGTACCTATAGAATAGAGTATTTTAATTTCAATTGTTACTTAATCCTCCATAATTTCCGATAAAAAAACACTTCTATTCTTTGTGACTGTTTGTTTCTTCGTATAAAATCAAGGTACTCTTCAACCTATATTTTTTTTCCTTAAAAATAACGAAAAAGAACACATATAAAGAGTGATGTTTTGGTGTAATCGTTTTTGTTTAATACATTTTTGTATACTATACAAAGATGTTTTAGGCTAGTTTTTATGTTAGATCGTTGATTGTTTCTGACAATATTATATGTTTAGTTATTGGATTTTTAGGTTGCATGTATGTTTTGTTGTTTCATTTGGAAAGCCCCAAATTTTGTAAATCGGATAACTTTTTTTATTATTTTTTTAATTAGGTTTTAGTGGATTGTTGTTAGGTATAAAGTATGTCAATCTGTTTTCATTGTTTGACATGTTTTTTTGTATTGTTAGTTATGTAGCTTGGTTGATATTGTGATCTAATCAACATAGTCTAAGCACAATTGTTAATGAATATATAAAGTGTTTAAGAACAAATTATTTTTTTTCAGATGTTGTACCTCGTGTGTCACTTTCAACCATGGAACTATTTTGAGGGTTAATTGCTATAGAATCATAAACATACATGTTTTGTTTTAACATATACTTGTTTCTGTTTGTGATATTTGAGACTGAATTTTGTAAGTATATGTTGATGTTTTTTTTTTGTGTTTGGTGTTTGGTTAGGAAATCAATGGCTTTGGAATTCATCTGTTTTTTGGGCAAAGTATCGTATCCTGAATTTTAGGTATTAAGAGCTTATAGTGAATTGTGTGTTTTTTTTAAGTGTATAGTCGAGCGTGTTTTTTAAATTCTTAATGTAAGGATATTTAGATGCAGCAATAACGTGAACCAATGAATAAGTATGTTGACATCGACCCCAAAACGACAGGATTATAGTAAAGAAAATGTATCTAAAACAATCAAATGCCTGATTGTGTCGAACAACCCTCGGGCGTGTAGCATGCGTATATGAATTTGGTAAACCCGTATGTGAATGTCAGGGGTATAATTATATAAAAAATAAAACCATTAACAATGAAAAATAAATGAGCGCTAACATTTATACAACAATTAAAAGCTACAAAATTATTCATAGAAGATAGTATATGATTTAAATTCAAATGCGAAATAAAGCTTCTTTATACACAATGTTTAATGTACATATGAAATTTATACCATGGAGATACTTAGTTCAACATTTTTTGGATCATAATTGTTGCCTTGGATACTGAGCAAGATGTCTAAGGTATCTTCTTGCATTATCACTTCTGAGAAATCCAATACTTGCGTCATTTGGTGATCGTATGAGCTATAGGAAGTCAATCAAAAAAATGAATGGTCAAACCCCATCTTAATAACATATCGAAGAGAAAAAAGGCTCCAGATAAGTAACTCATGAGAGTGTTAGAAATCCTGTTACCTTTGTGATAAGTCTGTGCTCATGAACATAATCTCTTCCTGGAAACAATTGTTTTCGGGTCATGATTTCACCAAGAATGTAACCTACAACCTTATACTTACCACCACCATGCTTACTAATTTCACCGCCACTGAAATGTCCCATGCCACCCATGTACGGAATCATGTTTTGGGCCCGTGCGAGACGTTATGGCATCCATGACCATGTGTTGATGTCAGCTCGTGTGCCCCATATGTGACTGCAGCAGCTGCTGCACCTCCAACTAACATACCTCCTATACGAGGGCCATGCCCTGATGAAACATAACAATGTTTGTTATTATAAAAGTCACCAAGTTGGAAGGGAAAGAAAAAAAGACAAAACATATGATTTAGTCTAATTAATGCCTCTTTATCATAATACATAAGTATCGTACATGTTCAACATTAAACTTAAACATGAAAATCCCAGTCGCTAATCTATCTTTGGTCTTCTCACACTGCAATTTGACAAACAAAATATCATTAAACCAAAGTCAATGTTAAATCTATCTAGATAACAATATCAATTTCATTTAGCTAACTATCAGTTGCGGGGTGCTCATCCAAAACTAAGAAGGATAACAATCTTTTTTTTTCCTTTCCTATACGCGTATTAGCTAATCGCGTATGATTGTATATAACGTAACCAAGAGCCTGTACCAAGCATAAAAAATGGAAATAGTCATAGATATAATGTGAATAGTGTCCCTTAATAGTAGTAACTAACATCTAAATCTGATTACTATTTTCTTCTATAAAAATTATATTACTCCTGAAAATTATCAATCGATCCATATAAGCAATAGCAATATATATTGTTTGGAATATCTCCTTGTTACATGAATATTATAGTTAGTATATATTTGGAATATCTTTCAACAAGATCTCAACCTCAATTTAATTAGTTATTTTCTTGTCTTTTTAGTCCGTAGCTTATCAAAGGATAAACTAAGCCATAGGCAATACGCAGTATACACATGGCTTCACATGTAACCCACCCTATAATAGTTTAGAAACCACATATATAACTAAGATATATGCTAGTGTTGTTATAAGCACCTAAATTTGAGGACACGCAAGGCATATCTTTGTATCCAAACGCAATAAGAAACTGATATCTTCATTCCCAGATAAGGATTGGATGAATAATTTCAAACACTTAAACATATAATTCAGACCGAAACAGTATATAACATCAAGCAAATTAGACATTAAATCATCTCATATTTTCGGGAATATACAATTCGGCGTAAATTTGGTTAGGCTCTAAACTGACCTCCGTCAAGAAGAGAAGCAGAAGTACACTTTTTTAGACAATCTAGCAGAAAGCTCACATGTTCATAGCCTTCAAATACCTCATTCATCTCGTTCGAATGTATGTCAATTATGAATATATTAACTCAAACAACGATGACACTAATTCACATGTAATCAAACAGTTATTGCACCAATTAAAAAATAGCGGGTTAGATTTGATCTTAATAATTAGAGACAACACCTTTATGAGCTCAATCAGTTTGGCACCGAAGCGTGTATCTTCAATCAATTTTCTGAATTCATGCACAGTGTAAGCTTAGCATAAGGTACGCCCTGCAAAAATGAAATGTTACATAACGCAAATGTAAATCTATCTAACTATGCGCCTAACTTAAACCACATGATTATCTAATTAACATACTATCTGATTGTAGCTGTTAAAGTCGCAAAAAGTCACTTTAAAAACGAGCATCTACACTATCATGCATCACTATATTTGCAGTGACATTTGATTGTAAGCTTACCAAGATTATAGTAACAATCATGTGATTCATGTTTGTGACTGCATATATAGTATAAAGCTTTACAAAGTTTATATAGTAAAATGACATGCAAAATTATATAAACCTTTTTAGAGGTTTACCATTTTAAAAGGTTTACCACTCAGCCTTATTTGTTTTTAGTTTTTCCAATTTATAATTTTTCATTTTACCAAAACACAACACATACTTGGGAAACACTTTTTCAGTCTTTCTAGGCGATCCTACAACACACGAATTAATGTGCATTCAACACATATTTGTAATTACCACAACATGCATTAACAGGCTGCTAGAATAGGAGGTCATAAACTCGATGTAACACTTGAAACAAACATGCACCAACATAACGGGACTGAAAATAGAGCAAAGTGCCCCAAGAAGAAAAAAAGCAGCATCACTTACAAAATAACTTCCATAAGTCGACATGGTTCCTCTTCATAAGCTAACATAAAGCCATCATACTAACATGTTTGCACTCAAGGCTCAAAAGTTAGGTTCTCAGCCTCTTTTTGGACTGATTCAAAGAGAAAATATGACACGTATCGCTCTCTGAAACTTGGGAAAATAACCTGCATTTAGTTGCATATAACTAAGATGTAGATGCAACATCTAAGTCTTCTTGTAGGGTCATAAAAAATGCAAGGATGGTTAACGGGTTAAAACATGTAACTGTTATACGAATTAAAACATGAATAGGGGAATGGTTCGTTGATACGAAACAATTTTAGCCCCTTTTCTCTAACTACAAAACTAAACAAGATTATTATAACCATTAATATTAAAATTCTAAAATAACTTTACTGGATAAAGCAATCTAGGAGGCTGAAGCATAGATATAAGTTTTGGGTCTTCAAACTTCTTCAAACCATTGACTACGTAAACTTCAATGAGAATGAGTCCTCATATATGACAAAGCACAAACTATTTATGAGTTTGCAATTCCTCTTATCGAAGTAAACCTTATTTTCCTAGTCCAACATATATAACAACTTTATCATATTACAGAAACTGGAAGTAGAAGAGAAAAATCACAACAATACCAAATAGGTATGAGATTGCATACATTCTACACTGATTTGTTTCATGCAATTAGTATACACATCTATACCATTAAGGTCTTCATGGTACTCATCCTAAAATAACTTGCTATGTGGCCAACATAAATGATATTGGCTTTGGGTCCACAAATATTTTACAAAGGTTGAAGTGCAATCTACACATTCTACTAATGACAAAATATCATTTGTGCTATACTGGACAGGACTACAAATTAAGAGGACACTGTGGATTAAATCAACAGCAACAACAAATTGTACCGATTTATCATATGAAAGTTGGGTAAAAATAAAAAGTTGCAACCTTATTCTTGAATACTAAAGTGAGAATTGTTGTATGTGTGAGGGAAAGGGAGAACAAATAAAGAGCAATTGACATTTGCATCCACGTTACTTGGCTCAACTCTAAAAGGCACATTATAGTTTTATACCTCCGTACTATTAATACACTTCAAATTTTGAGTCAGTCTACATTTTGATGCAGTTATATGTATATTTTATTGCACTAAACTCAACATACTTGGATTCTTCTTTCTGCGAGTTCAAAGTTTACTATCAGTTAGTCACACAGATAGGGAGAAAACATATAACAGGTGAAAGAAAATATAAGACTTGTGTCAGTGGCACTCGTCATTTGTTGTATGCAGACCACATAGATTAGTGAAAAAGAATTGAGCCTGATTATTTGAGCAATGTAAGGCACCACATTCTGATATACAATGAAAAGGGCACGCCTTGCTGGTGTTGGAGGAAGTCCATATGATCCCGCAACCTGCAAAGATAAACCTTTTACTTCTTACATACCTTACTTTATGTGATACGAAAGCTTAGAAAAGTGGAAAAGAGAGCACATGGTCAAATTTGTATTGATGAAAGATACTAATCCAAACCAAGATATTCCTAACGTGATTAACAGAGATCCTATGTTGACTTACACATCATCTTAGATACCTGATTCACCGATCTTTACGGGATATAAAGGGTGTGTCGAAGTCTTCCAAAATCTGACCAAATAAATGTGCAAATTAAAAACTAAATCAGCAGTTCCACCTCCATATGAGAAAAATAAAAAAAGAACTACCATGTATAAAGATAAAATTTTCGCAAATCAGCATCGGAAGGATCCATGGGCATAATCATAGTACTCTTATTATTAGTAGTGTCAAATCACTTCAACCATTACAACTGTTGAATTGGTTGTTGAACATTTGCAATGGGACGTAGGTCGTAAGTTGTCGCTGATGACCAACCTGTTAGATATTAGGTAGGGATTTCAAAACTAACGGGGTGGCTATAAAATCTAATTACGTATTCACAAATGGTCATTTTTAAGTACATATCAGAGAGTGTAGGCCGAGTTGGTTTCCTAAATTCTACCTCTCTTTATAAGTTTATAAGTAATCAATGTATTAGAGGAGGCTACAAAGATATTTTACTAAAATAGTTCATCTAACTTCTTTTAATAGACAGTTAATAGATTATAGGTATTTGAAACCAATTTAGACAAACTTTTGACCCATTTGAACTTCTTGAACCATTTGTCTCGTACGATTAAAGCGTTGATATATACAATATGAACCACTTTACGTATACGAACCACATTTACTTGCTTTTGGATAAAATTACCACCTCTAACAATAGTAGTCTTTTACTCACTAATAGGCGAAAAGCCAACTTTCAAATAAAACCGCACCTAGCTGCAGCATTACACCTAAAGTACTAATCAACAATATAGTACACATAATACTATTCTTAAAAACATCCCTCTTAAACAATACACACAATATATAAACAACAATAGGCATTAAAGCTTGAAATGCTATTCTTTTGGTTAGAGTTCGCTAAATATTTGAATACACCAAGAATTGGTACCGCGTCAACACAAGGAAATGTAAGCACGTAAAAAGACATATATATGAAGAAAGTGCAAAAGTAACTGAATACAAAAATAATTGGTAATCCCTTCTCTATAGCAAGACTTCTTTCCATCAGGAGAACAACACCAGCACCATTACTCACCTGGCTAGAAATTCGTGCAGTTCAAAGGCAATAACCGTGTTAAATATACTATCTCTTACAAAAGTTAGAAATGCTTTGCTGCTTTTTCAAACAATATAATGTGGATGCACGACCTGATCTTTTCAACCAAGGCTCAAAACTTTGTTTGCAGCAGTTAAGGAGGTGTTCAGAGTGGCTTATTCAAACTGCATATGCTCCTCAAAATTGTTAAATAAGTAAGTTTAGAGATAGAGAAACTCAAATAATCATGTAAACAATCCAAAACACTCTCAGGTCATAAAACCTCCTTATCCTAAGCAACCCGTTACCTACCCAAAACAGTTTCATATATTAACTCGGCCAAGGTTTTTGATTTAGTTATCCACTAAGCATGCATTTATCATATTGAATGTAAACAAAACAAAACATAGTTTCCTACATTAATATTTAGTGCTAAATTTATCTCCTTCGATATCTTTCATAATCTTGATGTAACTTGTAATGAACAATAATCTAAATGATGAAATAAAAAATGAGGATAACTATGCATTTGTTATCTGAGTATGATACCTCAGGATCGGGTGGCTAATAATGCCTTCAGAGTATATCACATTTTCTATTAGTTGTAAGTTTAAAGTTTTTGCTGATATGTCAATTGATGTCATTACATTATTTGTTGATTTGCTCAATACCTATTGCCACAATCGGTGTTTCTGAAAGGAAAAGTTTCTTCCCAATTTGAAAGCTAGCATAATGAATTGAAGAAGGCTATAACCTAGTGAACCCTCAACGTTTTTATGTTATTTATGAAAATGCATTAAAATATAATTCGAAAACACAAAAACATACAATTCAAGTTATAATTACAAATTCTTGTAACGAATATCATACAATCAAATCTCAGTTTCTCAAACAGTTTGTAACGAATATCATACAACCAAATCTCAATTTCTCAAACAAATATCTTATCAAACTGAACATATGATAAGAATTATAGTATAAAAAAAAACAGAGGAGTGGCATGGAATCATATCCTATTGCTTACTTGAGGCCTCTTTTACGAGCCAACACCTTTTGCACTTGAATCAAATTTATGTTTTGCTGTCATGAATAAGGAAAACTTTTTAAGTTCTAATGTGCAGTTTAAACGCCTATATTGGCTACTCTTGGTTGGATTTCTGAATATCAGGCTTACATGGGCATGATTCTTGAAATACCAGCCCATATACGTTGACAATAGTTCAATAATCGATTGGCATTTGAACAAATTGATAATCTAGAGATATTGATCAATGATACGCAAAATGAGGATATGGTCTAAATTACAACTTAGGGGTGTTTGGCATTTCCTTTAAACCTGTATATGTGCAGTAGTTTCGCGCCAAACTGGTTTTTGTTCCTTAATTATGATTGATTTCATGTTAAACTTTTGGCTAAAGCCTTAATACCATTAATAAGTGCATACAACGTCCTGAACCCCATTATACAGATATTTAGAGAATTGGGGTAATAATATATAGTAACACATTTAGTATCTATTTGAACAATTAGAAGGAATTAGACAAAAGTGGTTGCAGGTCAACCTAATCTTGCCCGTTACGCAACCCAGGCCCCCCAAAATCTGTTCATATTGTCGGCCTCTAATATATATGCACAAAGTTGAAAATGCAACTTAAAATTTTGTTAGGTCACTAGTTTTACAACACAAGCAACATAGAAAGAGATAGAGGCGGTTGAACAATAAACAAACACACAAGATAGACTTGACCGGTTATGCGTAGATATGTGAGTGAAAGTAATAAATTGAACAACCAACCCTCAAGTGAGGGTTATACAAGAGTATTTATAGGAGGGAAGCTAGGGCAACACTCCTAGTCCCTTCCTTTCTCCTATGGGCTTGGGCCTAAGCTCATGGGCCTTCTACATAAGCTTAAGGCTATTAACAAACATAAAGGCCATAATTAAGCTAACTATTACATATGAATCACTAACACTTGATTTAGGTTTAGGAGTGATTCCAACAATCTCCCCCTAAGTGTTGGTGATGAATGAATGTGAACGGTGAAGGCTTTGATGTAATAGTAGCTTTGTCGTCTTCTGACATTCTTCTTTCTTGTGAGAAGAATTACCTTGATTCAACAATCTCCCGGTAGAGAAATTGTCTTTTTGAACAGTTACGCTTTGACGCCATAATTATCTTTGTTCTTTGTTCTTTGTGATGAAAGTGATAGTATGTTGTTGTTGTCTCATCAAGTCCGCTTCAGTGTCCGCTCATTTTGCATAAAGGTGTCCACGTCATTCTTCAACATGCTCACACACTCTTTAACGTTGGATAACAAAGATCGATGAAGTTCTTTAAGTCTTTAACTTTGTAGATTCTTTGGATTGACGAAGAATCATTCGACTTTGTGTTGCTTTGGGATAGAACTTCCATTAGTGATGATGTTGGCATGAGCATGTGAAGAATCAGACGATCATTCCGCTCCGAGCTTCCATAAGAAGGAAAACATGAAAACAGTTAGTAATAAGCGGATTCCGCACTTACAAGTTTGAACTTCGAGAGTGTTAACAACATAGTGTGAAAACACAACTCTAATTCTTACAAAGGCCGCTCCTCGAACTGAGTTCCACAAGTGAGATAACGCGATGCAATCAAGTACATCTATAGTTCGGATGAGTCGCCGAGGTACACCAAAGCATCACCTCACGATCAGAGACCATTTGAGATACACTAAGCGTAATCCACGAGGAGTTACCAAGTGACTGCTGTTAGGGTCATTTGATGTAGATCCCGGCAGAGTTTCCATTCAATCACCGAGATCACAGTTGAGCCTCTCATAAATGTTCTCGATGATTGCTAAGATCTCGTGAAGGACTCGATAACGTACTACACCGATGTTCTTATTGTTGAACATCAAATGATGAAATGTCAAGTGTACCTAAGAGATCTTTTGATGAATTTCGTGGCTCTAGACTCAATAGTGCTTTTGGTTTTCTTGAGCGGAGACCGTGAGAGGGTCTCCTCTTCAATACCAAATGATCTCTAAGAGAAACCAATAGTTTACGTAGGGTTCCCTGTGAGAATGAAACAAGCTTCGCTGAGAGAAGCTTGAGTGGCTAAGAAGGTTTAGTGCATGCGTCACCGGGTCCATGACGACTTTTAATCTTCAATACCGGTGTCACTAAGTGACAACCAAGAGCATATGAATTGAACCCTGTTTACGCCTAAGTTGAATAATTTGAGGGCTATTTCTTTTCACCCTTTTCTTTGCATTTCTTTTAATTCTTCAACTCCTCTTTCTCCGATTCTCATTTTCTCCTTTTATAATCATACATAAGGACTTCTAAGTACTAACTATTTGTGATGTCCTTGGGTAGATCCCTCCCGCTCTGGATCATAGACGCTTATTCCTAACCTTAATCACCTTATAACTCCATTGCCATAAAACCATTTTCATGAAAATCTCTCAAGCATTTGTGAATGAAAACATGTTTGAACACTTCAAGAGTTTTAGATTTTCAAAAATACTCCCCCTCCACATGTGCTAAGGAGTTTTACGAAATCGCACAATGAGGAAAGAGCGACACTTTATGAATTGATCAACTCAAGATAGACAATCCCCATGAGACACGGTTCGTTACATAGTTAAAGAGTTACATTGTCGACTTTTAGGTGACAACTAGCTCTAATAACTACCTTGAAGGTGTAGACAAACCTCGAAGGTTGTCAAACCCGTCGAGTTCATGTCTACCAAGAGTTTCTCGAATGGTACTTTCTACTCGGACAAGTCCTTTGCGAGACACGCTTACATTACTAGCGAACTAGCTTGAAATTATTACCCGTCTGGACAAGTCTTTTCGAGTTACTAATGCTAAGTACCATCAATTCGTTGGTTAAGTCTATAGCACAAAGATTCATTTGCATTTACACAACATACTTCTTATCACATAGTTTTCTCCCCTCAAAATGGCATATAAGATGTTATTTTTGAAAAGTTGAGAATAAATATGACCATTTCGAGTGTTGCGGAAGATGACCACTATGAACAATTTGTGAAAAAGTTTTAATTCAAATACTCCCCTCAACAAGTGATATAAGCGGTTGAGGTTTCGAAAGACATACGGAAGTATTTGTGCTTTTGAGCAAAACCTTGAAAATGAAAGGTTTGATAGGTTTTACTCAAAAGTAAGAAGCTTTCGCTCCTTTTATAAGGATTGTGGCAATCAAGCGCACTACGTGGTCCTTTCTTGACAATTACGTGTTGTACAATCGTATGTGTGCACAAGCCATAGTCATAATTAATCACACATCCAAAATATTATGAAATAGAAGCGGCTCAAGGGTACCGTGAAGTCCATCAATGTTTCCAGAATGCGAACCGAGCGTTGATAGCCAGAGAGAAACTCGGGACGACCGCCTACAAAGCTCTCCGAGTTCGAATCGTCCCGCCGATACAACCTTTCATCAATCATTCGATGATCCTCCTCACATCCCTTCATCCCGAGTTCCATCGCTTTTGAGACCCTATGCCTTCATATATCGCCTTCAACCAATAAGCCAATCCATCCCTAACCTTCTTCAAAGTGTGATCCCCAAACTTGTGAAGATCTCTACACGCCATCAAGCAATTTCATTGAAGTTCACTGCGATAAACGACGCCGAATGGTTTGGTCGACGAATGTGTATTGGAAGTCGTTAATGTCGGGAAGATCTAGTCGAGGTGGAGTTAAGTTAACACGGTCCGATATGATTCAACCGCAAGTCGGAGATCTTCTACACGCTCTTTGATGACTATGCGTCGATGAAGATGAGCAATGACTTGATGAATTCACGTTGTACTTCAGCTTGAAAATTGTCTCATGCGACCTTGTACTTTGGCAAGGTACATGTCTTCAATGTCGTTGATAGACAAATTCTCAAAGTCGACCTTCAGAGAATGCATAATCCTTTCGCTTGCCTTTTGACCACAATATTCTTTAGAAAAGTGTAGTCCCATTTGGAAGAAAGATCAACGTGTTTGATGGCAACGATACTCTTAATCGAACACCGCATGTTGAGACTTCGAACTGGCAACTCAGTAGTAGATTCTTCTGCGTTCCGCCAATGGTGAATCCCATACATTGCATCACGGTCATACTCTACCACATTGTTGGAAAACATGTGGTTAGCTCATTTCGTGTCATTTCGACACAATTCATGCCTCACTATTTCAATATTTTTAGTAAACTTGGTTTACTTGTTTCAAATTCGGAGGTTTAGCGGAATTCATGATCATGACATCACGTACATTTCATATGGACTATGATTAGTCTACATTTCATTGACTTCATGTGCATCTCATTAGTACATTCGACATTTCATTTCACCTTCAACGCGTAATTTTATATTTAATAAACTTTATCGCGTGAGTTATTATTTTAACATTTAAACCGTTATTTTCAAAAATGATCCCATGTATTTTTAAACTTACATTTAGTTTATAAAACTATATTTTTAGTTTTCCTAGTGTTTCAAATTTATTTGGTACATAAATCGTTAAAGTTTAATTATTACGCTGGTTTTCTTAAAAATTATACGATAATTATTTTATCACCCAAATTTCACAAGGAATGTATTTTACAATTTTTATCATCTCATTACATTCTATTTTGACCTATTAAAACTTACTTGTACCAAAAATCTACCATTTACCTTACAAGTGATTACTACTTACACATTTTCTTACACCTTTTAACAAATATTACACAAGTACATATATATACACATTTATAAAAAAAAAAAATAATATCTTGACACAAGATCCACAATATCCGCCATGGGAGGGCTTAGTCAAGTGTTTGGTGAAAATTTATTACCTATCTAGATATACATTACAAGTAACATTTTTCAAGAATTCATCTCAATTATTTTACAAGATAACTCAAGTTCTCTCTTTGTTTTCTTCACTCCCAAAACCGGTTCTACATCAAGAGGTCTTCAAGGGATCAAAAACTTTTCAAGTTCAAGTTATATTCAATCTAGTGTATACTCTTTATTAGGTTTTGAAATAAAAACCAAGAGTATTTAGGCTAATCCTTGTTACTTTCACCTCATCACTATCACTTGTAAGCATGTTTTTATCATCCTCATGTTTCCTTTTCATTTTCATATGCTTCTTTTCATTTTTGGAGCTTATATGCATGTTATGTGATTTATACCATTTATTTCATGATTTTAGAAGTTTTATATACTTATGGTCATCCTATAAATATTCCCATGGTATTCTTTGGTCATGATGGTGATTAGGAACCCATGACACCCTAAGAAGGTGTATGGTAGGATTAGACTAGTTTTGGAGTTGATTTGAAGGATTAGAATAGGTTTTGTCCGAGAAAACTATTTTCGATAACTATATTTTAGGTTCTGTCCTTGTTTCGAATTTCTGGAAAAACCAACAGTTGGTACGACATTTTGGCCTTGATATTTAGAAAATATACTTTAAAACGAATCCGTGGCCTTTTGAACGGATAAAAACGGAGTTATAACGAAGCCGTGGTGAATTTTTAAAGTTTGACGACGAAACGTATTATTTTCAGAAAATTCAGCTTTGATGTTTTTACTTGTTCGGTCAAAACTAGCCTTAAGCTTCATAAATTATTTCGACTTCTCAAAATATATTAGTTTACTTGATACGAAGCTAAGGACATATTTTACGAGAAAACGGATTTGAAACGACAAATATATGCACGCTTTTATAAAGTTGCCGTAACTATTATTTTCGAAAATTATATTATTTCTACGATTCAAGTATTTCATTAATGTAAGGGCTATGTTTGCGGCGCTTTTAACCATGATGCAAAACTTTTGGAACAAATTGTCTTCTAGTAAAATCAAGTTCATCGCCATATTTTTCAAAACAAAAAGCCGTTTGTCAAGCGGAGTCATAGTAAATTATTTACGGATGTTCAAACTTGGCGAAACTCATTTTCTCGCACCCAATTAGCAAAAATCACCAACTTTAACCTTTAATATCTTTATGATCGAGACCTTTTGAATGAAAACTTGAACTGAAACTTTTAGATATCGATACAAACTTTCCAAAACCGTCGAGTTCGTTCTCTAACGATCGACGACACCGCTTTACGACTACTTTTCCGAGCCATTTTGTTAATTTCATGATTTTTCCGACGACATTGTTTTGCGACGAAAAGTGGTAATTTCACCAAAAATCATTATAAAACCATTATAGGATGACATTTTGACGTAAAAACATGTAAAGTCATTTTTGAAGGGTCAAGACGTCAAAAGAGTATTTTTCGACGACAAGTAATATTTTCAAAAACTCGTAAATGGTATAAATAACATACGAAATGCATGCATAACATTACATTGCAACTCATTACATATCATATCATATCATTGGTACTAGGTCCCGGATAACGCATCACATTATACCTCAGTGTACTCACTCTTGTCATCTCGTCAGTTTACCAAGTGAGTTTCGTAGCCCCTACTTTTACTTGTTTTCATAAATGTTTTGGGGGAGATGCATGCTCAATTATTTTTCACAAGTACTTTATATTTTTAAGGATAACTCCTATCATGATTACATCATTTCAAAACCGAATGTTGTACTATATAAATTGTTCATGTTTGCGTGCTATAGTTATCGTCGAATAAAGTACTATATCGCTTGACTCTTGATACGTTGAGTTGGGTGCTATTGCTTATGTGCTATTGCTTATGTGCTATGGATTAAGTGCTACCGTTCTCGTCGAGTTGGTACTATTGTGAATTCATTGAAATCATATGTTTGAACATAAACTATACACATTTTGGCAATGGGTTGTGAACACACAAAGTTGCAAGTTTTGTATGGGCGAACTTGGGCCGAGTGGATTTTCAATGCCTTTGCTGCATTAACGATTTTGAAAGGCTTTACATTTCAAAACAAACTCTATGAACTCACTCAACCTTTGTGTTGACACTTTTAGCATGTTTTAATCTCAGGTATCTAAGGCATTCACTTCATGGCACGCATTGGGACACATCATGGAGTCGTGATGACGACGCGTCTCACTTGGGTTTTACTTACTTTAAAACATCGTTTGTATTGTAACAAACTTATTTCCGCACAAATTGGTTTTCATTTGGGACCTACTTTGTAAACTCTGATTATTTTATTAAACCAAACGATGTATTTTTTTTCCAAACGACACTTTAGGTCGTTCAATATAACTGTGATTGTGATGCTATGACAGTCAATCCCGTGAATTCCATTCATTGCAAAAGCAGTAATTTGGGGTGTGACAAGCTCTTTCCTCGATGGCTATGAAATTAGAGTATATGGTCTTGGGAATGGAAGTGTCAAGGATGTAGCGTATTTCCTTGCGCCATCGCCACCGTGTGAAGAAATTCAAGTCTTTGTTGAAGAAATATCGGAATGGAATCCTTGGCTCATCTGGTTGGCCAATTGTTGGTTGATGTTTAGACCACTCGATAATATGGAGGGTTGTCCCGTTTGGTGAAGTCGATGTTTGCTACAGGTTGAGCCAATCCATGTTGTTAGACATAGCTCGAGCAATGTTTTCAAGGTGATATTCGACCTCGATGGCGCTTTCGAGCTATCTTTTAACAGTTGAAAAGCTTCATTCTTGATTCGCCTCAACTCGATTTCGCCATCTTCTTTACTCGAATTTTCTTGCGGTATCTTAGCATGCTCCAATGTATTACCGTCTACGGATCTTGACCTTCAAATGGATAGGGGTGGAATTAACAAGTGTAGAAAACCATTCAAATTCCTCTGTGTCATCTTCGTCTAGCCATGATACTATCGTCATCGAGGCGCCTTCTTCTTCTTTT